>JAYKAV010002803.1:672617-711995 GCA_035582835.1 Phoebastria nigripes
AAAGACGTGTAGATGAGGCGCTTAGGGACATGGTTTAGTGGGCATGGTGGTGTTGGGTTGACGGTTGGACTCGATGATCTTAGAGGTCTTTTCCAACCTTAATGATTCTACGATTCTAATGTCACAGAAAAATGCTGTAGGAATTCAGTGCTCTCTAACTCAATTTTCATAAGTCACAGTTGCTCATAGCTGGGATAAAGGGACTAATCTGATTCTGAATGAAGGTATGTGGTAGATAAACGGGAGTATTTGTTGGGTTTTGTAGGGTACATATTAATGATGATTTCATCACCCTGATATAGGCTTTTCAAATTATGGTTTATTTCAAATTGGAGGAGATTATTACCAAACATGTTCTTTGCCATGTAATGAAAGAAACAAATTTCATTTGACTGTTCATGTACCTATATATGCAAAATGATCTACGTTATGCAGATGCCTAAAAGCAGGAGGAAAACTGGATTTGAGAGGAAACCTATGTTGTATTCTGATATCAACAGCGACTGAGATCACATTGGTATCACATCAGAATAATGTTTTACAGCCTCTGCCAATTTAAAAATCAAATTGATGTTAGATTTGTATAGAACGACACATCTGACTGACAGAAAAGGCTGTTATAGGTGGATGTGATGTTCTATCCTTGTATAACAAGGGTTTTGACTGACAGTTTAACAATAGTACACTTTCTATCCTATATATTCTAAATGATTATTATTACAGTACAAAACATTTTTGCACTTGCTGTATATAGATAACATGTACACTTTTTGTGTAATAACATTCAAGAAGAGAGGGTTTCTTTTATGTCTTAAAGATGATGACAATTAATGAAGGCTCTGTCTGACACTTATAACCAATGTCAAGGATTGCTGTTGTTGTGCATGGTAATGTAAAAACTATTGGGTACTTAGCTCCCAGTGAAGGATCAGCATAACTCTTGACACATGCTACATGGTGGATGAAATAAATCTCCTTGGAGAGCAATAGAAATATTTCTTATACTGAAGAGTACCCTTTCTGTTTTATAATCCCTCTTTTCAGCTTTGCAGTTCTTTGCATCACTGTAAAATGCATTTTTAATCTGAAAAGTAACTGTTTAAAATGGTACCTATTAATGCAACAAACTTGCTTTCTGTGCTTTGCAGTCAACATTTCTCTGATATGAGACCTAAGATTCTTCTTCAGAACAATAGCTAGAGATAAAGAAGGTACGGTTTTTCTTACTGGGATCTCTCCCTCGTTTTCTTTTGGGGGGACCATCTTTTAATAGTATCCTTCTCATTTTAAGATTTACACTTTAAATTCTTGGCATCCTTTGTCCCTTTAGATCTTTGCAGCACTGTGTACACTAACTTGATTCTTAGAGCACAGGTGTCTTCTACTTTGTGTAGGTTTTCATGAGAACAGGAGCACTACAGTGTGTCTACATTATATTTGATGATGATACAAAGATCAACATTAAAATCTAAACGTCTCTGTAAACTTCAGTTTAGTGTTGCATGCAACTAAGCAAGAAGGCATGCTCTTTCATGACCCTCCCAATGAAAAATAATATAAAAAAGTTTGAATGAAAAAAAAGGGACCACATTCATCAAAACAGGTTTCCTTCTTATTATTCTGATTATCTAGACTAGGAAAACATGATAAATACAAAGATTGCTTTTACAATTTTTTTTTTTTTTTTTTTTTTTTTTTTTTTTTTTTTTTTTGTCTTTTTTTTTAGGATATTTTTTTTAAATGACTGTATTTGGTAAAGGAATTAAATAGATTAATTTTTTCACCTCATTATGTACAATCAGAGGGATCTTGGTATCTCAGGTTTATTCAGTATGATTTTATTTTTCTGTGGAAGGACAAATTCATTAAATGTTTTATCCAACAACAGGGTTATTTATTAGGTTGGGGCAGTGATGGTGATATTTCCTGCAAAGCACTAAAAAGATCTTTAAAAAATATTTACCCTGTTACTGGTGGTGCCAGCTCAACTCTTTGTCAGTTTTAGATATAATACCAGTGCTTCTCTAGCAGTGATTTATGACATGAAGGAAGGGATAAAAGTAATTTGGGAAATAATATTATCCAGTTAGAAAATGATCAGTCAGAAAAATTGTAGTTTTATCAATATAAACTGCTAAGTTTTTAAGTGAAGCAAACTAAAAAAAAAAATTCCATTATCTGGAATTATATTGATCTTCACATAGTTCATTGTGATAATGCAAACATCTGCTGCTTAATTTGAGAGAGTACTAACGATAATCATCTGTATATGGGCCAACTTCTAGAGTTTGTTAAAGCACATGCTTTGCTGACCACTGTAGACTGTTGAGATTGTAAACTCACCGAGTTCTAGTTTCTGAGGGGGATGTATTATATACGTACAGAATTGTACTCTACCTTCTCTCAGCTGACCACATCTGTCTGCGTCTTTCTTGTTTAACACAGCTTTTCTTTCCCGGGCATCTTTCCTCATCTTGCTTAACCCATATCCTCACCTTACTTTCTGTCCTGACTTTGCTCGTTGTCCTTCATGAGCAAATACAGGTCTAAAACTGTCTCATCTTAGTTTCTTCCCCTTCTGCTGTTTGGTTTTTTTTTTCTCTGACCTTTTTTATCATTTTTTTCCAGTAGCAGTTGTCTGTCTAATCTACCTAATTGTCTTTGGTCTTTCTTCCCTCTTTCATGCTTCTCTCATCTGTGAACTCTCAGTGCTCAATTAGTGAAGGAACAAAAGGCACAGAAGGAAATGTTCCCATGCTGTCTATTCTTGTCTTTGGCATTGTAACAACCTGGAACAGAGGCAACGACAAAGGGCTGGATTAGCTCCTTCATCTCCAGCTTGGAGAATACTCAGTAGAGATTTTTTTTTTTAAGAGACTTTTGCTTTTGGAATGAACTTTCTGCTGAGCATATGCAAAATATAATTTGCAGAGATTCACAGCTTGGCCAAAGCTGGGAGAATTTCTGCAGGGTTCATGAAAGCACAGTATTGAGATAGTTCATGCCATATGCCTTATTTCAAACCTTTGTGTTAAATTGTGATGAGGTTTATGCTTTTAAGCAAAACATTTCCTCACTTTTAATAAGGACAAAGCATTTCCTATGTACTTTATTTTTGAAGTGGATGCAACATTTTTCTTGACATCCATATGTGTAATTCTTTCCCTGGTTTAACAAAAATGAAGAGTGCAGTCTGGGACAAGCATAAAAACATGCCAGCCAAAAAGTAAGGATTTGTCACTTGGGGAGTTGAAATACTAGGTTTTAGAATTGGGCAAAGTCTGATGTCTGTAAACATTTGCTGTACAATGAACACCACTTATAAATATGTGTGAGGGAAACATATACACATTTGTCAGGTTACCTTCTTTTTCTAATTTAAAAAAAATTAATCTCCTTAGCAGAGACATTTCCTCTCTGAATAAAGACCTGATTCTAGAGTCTCATAGATAATATTTAATTTGCAAGATAGCGTAATGAAAATATGTTAATAGCTTTTTCAATAAGTTAATAGCTTTCAAGTTCGTACTAATTAGTTTGTTAAAATATTCTATTGGTAAAATACTTCTTTTTTTTCCCCAATAAAAGTTAAAAATGTAGCACAGTCTTATAGGGACCATCTTGCCAATAGTAAGGGCAGAATGAGAAGTAGTATCAAAATTGTTAGAAAAAAATAATTAGCAAGTGAGTGATGAAGGAAGCTGCCATACTTGGCATCAAAGAAAATTTTCTGTCATTTTATAGTGAAATCTGAAAGAGTGTAGGAGTGGACCTTACAGAGAAAGTAAGCGTTCTTGGGAACAAGTATGTGAAGGCAAACTTCTCATGGTGGCATACTTGGTCCCAGGTGCCTTGCATTCCTGACTACCTACAGCGGCAGCTGCAGGAAGGGTGAGTGGTACCCCATTCTCTGCCCATCCTTGGTGGCTAGAGCGCCATGGAATTAAAGTATGTGTCTTCACATTGAGAAGATAGCCTGTATCTCTCATTTTCCATGTTAATGCTTTATTGTTAGAGTAATGCAATACTTTGTTCAGTGAGCAGTAACGAAGTATGTTTTCTTTTAATTTTTTTTTTTTTTGGTATTGTATGTCCCCTACATCCTGCCACTGTAAAATCCAGCTATTTGCTACCTCCCTCTTTCTCTGGCATTTTTAGTACTATCTCTAAATCTCCCTAGGGCTTTCTAAAGCAGTACCCCTTATATACTTATACATTCAGTCCTCTGATATCCTTTGAATCCCACTGCAGTTTTTCACATTTCTTTCTCATCTCCTTTTAAAAACATATGCTTGTAGTACCTTCAGCTTCCTTTTGCTTTTGTTAGCTGGGCAAAAAGCATCATGTGCTCTGGCTTATTCCAAACAAAGTTTGCGCTTATTCCAAAGAATGCATGTGCTGAATGGCCTGTTGGCTGTTGTCAGAGTGAGTAACRTCTAAAGTCTCCCTGTTCTACCATCAGTCAGGGAATTAATAAAGATTATTCCCACCTTTCTATCCCCTGGCCCTCCCCATTTACTGAGTACCACAACAGCTGTAATACCTTTGGGAACTCAGTCGCTCTCAAATTTGGTAGAACTAGGTCCCTGGATTAAAATTTAAGTTAATATAGTCAGTGAGACAATCTAGAGTTGGGGAATTTTACTTGAGATAATTTATTGCAAACCAACATGAATATCTGATCACTCACTGTTTTGAGTGTTGAGGAGAATAAAATGACAAACAATTAGACACACACTTACATAAGCATCTGTGTCCGCCCCCCCGCCCCAGTCCAACTGCACTTATTTTGCCATGAGTTGTACTCAGTCCACGTAAACACCTCTGGTATGGCGATGGGCAGCCAGGAGGTTGAGGTGGTCTGTGTGATGGTTTCTGTCTGCTAATCTGTGTCTGTGTGGATCACCTGTAAGCCACAGTCCCTTAGGGGTGTCCCTGCCCTGCTGTGGTTTGCCCACAGTCACGGTCCCTCGGGGGTGTCCCTCCTGCCTTTTGGCTCGGAGTGCCCCATCCTCACCAAGTGTGTCTCCAGCCCCTCACACCTGCCTCTGTCTCTCTTAAATATGTCTGAGCAGGGATGCTGTGTGCTCCTCTGGTAGACTGAAGTTTTTTCCACCATTTTTACCTCATTTGGGACATGCTAGACCCATTTTTGACTGGCACAAGGCAGTTCATGACCTCCTCCCATATAGGTCACCACTGTAGCTCCTGCTACTTAAAGCCTATAAAATACGCTCATTTACAGCTAAGTAAAACAAGATGAATGAGTAGACAGATAACATAATGTGTGCCTCTTGTTCCCATACAAAACTATGGAGAAAAAAGAAGGGCACTAACTTTTCCTCTGCTGTTTTTTTCAGAGAAGGCAAGGTATTTGCTTTATCATTCATAGGATGAATGAGATGCTTACTATGAAGGAAGAAGTTTTTCAGTGAATTTTAGTCTTATACAGGCATGTAATAGGAGTGTTCCTTTTAGAGTGGTATTAGATAGGAAAGACCAGCAGAGAAATTGCATTTGAGGTCCTGTCTCTCTTATATTTTTAATTAGTAGTTCTTCTTTCTTACAGTACAGCTGTTATAATTCCTAATTAAGCAATTAACTGTACTTATTGGGTAAAAAAAAAAAAAAAAATTTGACACATTTGGTTCATAGTCCCTAGGAATGTGAGAATCTGGTCAACGTGAATTTTCTTGTTAAAATTCCAGCTTTCTGTTCATTCAGACTTTTCTCAAACGGCCTACTTTATTCTAGCTAATGTAACACTTCAGAAAATGTCCTCGCTCTCTCTGAACAGAGTGTCTCATTTTTACATTGGTTACAATTGGTTAGGTCACTTTGCTTTTATATTTTTATCCTAATAGTATTTTTCTTTTTGTTCTGGAAAATAATTTCCTGGTTCCATACTTTGTTGAAAGTATTTCTTTCTGTTGAGTATCATAAGGTTTCAGCATTTTTTCAGTGATTTAATCTTCAAGCATAACTCTGTATAATTATCAGTTTCATGTGAAATCTGGTTTGGTCAAACATGATACTGTTTTAGCTCACTTGTAGAAAATTTATAGAATCCACTGTTGTATAGAACCTTGATTTTTAAAATATTCATATAATAATTATTCATTATTTACTTTAAACTGTGTTGGTGTTTTGCAAAGGAGACAAAATCTTGCTCACATGGGGAAAAGGATGGAGCTGTAGAAAATTATAAATATTATATTTTCACTGTGAGTTAGAAAAATAATTTCACTTCTTCCAGTCTTTGTGGCAGTCATGAGTTTATGGAAGGAGTTGAATGAGGCAAAGAAGTTTGTATAGCAAACAGGGTTAGGATTGTACAAGGAGTTAAAATTTGTCTTGGTAAGCTTCCAAAAGCTATATCCTAAAGGAAACCGTGTTGTTAGTATGTTACAGAACCTTTAACCTGTAGTTCAGTCTGAACTTCTAATAAAAGTAAGAAAGCTTGCCCTTTTCCGCAGCAGTTCCTTGGGGCTACATTTTAAACATTTTGATTCTGTTTAGTTGTTTTTATTTCAATATATATTAACTTACTGTCGTGGTTTAACCCCAGCCAGCAACATCATGCTGAACAAAAAACTGGGGGGGTTCGTTGGGGGAGCACAGCCGCTTGGGAACTGGCTGGGCATTGGTCAGTGTGTGGTCAGCAATTGCATTGTGCATCACTTGTTTTGTATATTCTTTTATCATTATTATTATTTTCCCTTCATTTTCTGTCCTATTAAATTGTCTTTATCTCGGGGAAGAAAAAAAGAAAAAAAGAAGAAAAAAAAAAAGGACTGTTGTGGTTTAAACCCAGCTGGCAACTAAGCACCACACAGCCGCTCCCTCACTCCCCCCACAGTGGGATGGGGGAGAGAATTGGAAGGGTAAAAGTGAGAAAACTCATGGGTTGAGATCAAGACAGTTTAATAGGTAAAACAAAAGCCACGCATGCAAGCAAAGCAAAACAAGGAATTCATTCACTACTTCCCATCAGCAGGCAGGTGTTCAGCCATCTCCAGGAAAGCAGGGCTCCATCACGCGTAACGGTTACTTGGGAAGACAAACGCCATCACTCTGAATGTCCCCCCCTTCCTCCTCCTTCCCCCAGCTTTATATGCTGAGCATGATGTCATATGGTATGGAATATCCCTATCAGTTGGGGTCAGCTGTCCCGGCTGTGTCCCCTCCCAACTTCTTGTGCACCCCCAGCCTAGTCGCTGGTGGGGTGGGGTGAGAAGAAGAAAAGGCCTTGACTCTGTGTAAGCACTGCTCAGCAATAACTAAAACATCCCTGTATTATCAACACTGTTTCCAGCAGAAATCCAAAACATAGCCCCATACTAGCTACTGTGAAGAAAATTAACTTTAGCCCAGCCAAAACCAGCACACTTACATGTGCTTATTATGACATGGCATGCTTATTATGACAATTGGGGGAGGGGGGGAAGTAATGAAGTAATGTTGAAAGATGAGGAACAAATGAGTATTTTAACTCATGGTAAATGCCAAAATTTTGAACGAGGTGATCCCTTTTTAATGTTATGGGCTTAATTTTTCTTTTATTTTCAATTCATGTGCAAATAAGACTATTTCAGTTCTGTATAAATGATCTAAATGATCAAAATGGAGTTTTGCTTCAAACAGCTGAATATTTTGAAAGAATCCAATGACAAAGTTGCCTAGTCCAATGATATGTTTTTGAAAGCAGACTAGGTAACTAATGTAAGATCATTATTACTGACTTGCTATAAACATAGATTTCTTTGTAGCAATTTTTTTTTCAGCTTTATGGTTGCTTGGCATTCTATCTTTCTACTCCTGTGTTCAGTGTCTATTTTTGCCCGTATATTTCTGCATAGGCTTTGGGTTTACTGATTCTCCAAAATATTTGCTAAATTGGATTAATATTATCTTCCTCAGCCCACCATGACTGAGAGAAACTAGAAAGCTGATTTAATGAAAGAAGTTTAGGAAAAGTGTTAATTAAAAGTTACGGAAACCTAGGGGAGATTTCTGATAGTAGGCTCTTGTGTCTGGTAGAAGACTAAGCAGATCAATGCATGGTAGGTGAAGTTAGGCAGATTTAGATAAGATTTAATTTTATAGTGAGGGTACTTAACCAGTGGAACAAATGGTATAGGAATATGATGGGGTCTTTAGAGCCTGAAGTCTTTTAAATTGGAATTGGAGGTCATTTAATAGAATAAACTGTTGCTTTAGCAGGAGTTTATAGATTTAATTTGGAATCATATAATTCTGTTGTCTGCGTTATTCAGGAGGTCAGCGTAGATGATCATAATGTTTTTCATAGCCTTAGGTTCTATAAATCTACAATTTGAGCTCTTACCCATGTGAGAAAGAGCAAAATACTGGATTAGCAAGGAAGGTAAAGGAAGAACACAGTAGACCTGAACATGAATGATACTTTGACAGAAGACCTGTCATTCATTTATTAGATATCTACTCAGAATGACGTGCCATAGGTATGGAGCTCAATTAGCTAGTGGGAGGAAGATGTTCCCGTTGAAAATAGGAGGTGGGAGAGGATTTTAAAAGCATATCTGCACCTTGCAATACAAAAGTAATTAGCCTATGCTCAGCATGCTACTAATAAAGTTATTAAGACTGAAGCTAGTGTTTCTGTATAGTATTTTAATATGCCATGTAAATACACTAGCTGATTTAGTGCTAGTTCAGTTGTCTCTAACATCAACACTGCGTTGCATGGCCTCAGTGTGCCCTTGAAGTTGCAGCTGGCTTTCCTGGAAGGATTTTATTTTTGAGGAATTTCTCCTGTTTGTGCAAGGAAGTAATGCCAATTAAATGTATAATGCATTTTGATTTCTTTTGGAGCAACTGCATTAATATTTTGCTAGGGAATTCTTGCTTTTAGCTAGAGTTCATTAGTTTAGTTTCTTAATGGATTTTGTTCATCTACCTCATGTAGTAGCCTTTGTGCCTATGTTGTCTCTGACAGACAAATTCACTTTAATTTATGCTGGTCAAGTCAACAAAAAAGAGTAACCAGCTAAAAATGAAGCAGACGACACCAAGCTGAGTGGTGCAGTTAACACACCTGAGGGATGGGATGCCGTCCAGAGGGACCTGGACAAGCTCAAGAAATGGGCTCATGTGAACCTCATGAGGTTCAACAGGGCCAAGTGCAAGGTCCTGCACCTGGGTCGGGGCAACCCCTGGTATCAATACAGGCTGGGCAATGAAGGGATTGAGAGCAGCCCTGAGAAGAAGGACTTGGGGGTACTGATGGATGAAAAGCTGGACATGGGCCAACAATGTGCGCTCGCAGCCCAGAAGGCCAACCATATCCTGGGCTGCATCAAAAGAAGTGTGGCCAGCAGGTCGAGGGAGGTGATTCTGCCCCTCTACTCTGCTCTGGTGAGACCCCACCTGGAGCACTGCATCCAGCTCTGGAGTCCTCAGTACAGGAAGGACATGGACCTGTTGGAGCAGGTCCAGAGGAGGGCCACAAAAATGATCAGGGGGATGGAACGCCTCTCCTATGAGGAAAGGCTGAGAGAGTTGGGGTTGTTCAGCCTGGAGAAGAGAAGGCTTCAGGGAGACCTTATTGCAGCCTATCAGTACTTAAAGGGGGCTTATAAAAAAGATGGGGACAGACTTTTTAGCAGGGCCTGTTGCGGCAGGACAAGGGGGAATGGTTTTAAAGTAAAAGAGGGTAGATTTAGACTAGATCTAAGGAAGAAATTTTTTATGCTGAGGGTGGTGAAACACTGGAMCAGGTTGCCCAGAGAGGTGGTAGATGCCCCATSCCTGGCAACATTCAAGGTCAGGTTGGATGGGGCTCTGAGCAACCTGATCTAGTTGAAGATGTCCCTGCCCGTGGCAGGGGGGTTGGACTAGATGACCTTTAAAGGTCCCTTCCAACCCAAACTATTCTATGATTCTAACAGTTCTTATGACTCTGCCTCTCATATTTTGACTTGTGTGCAGTTGGTAGATGTATAGACTACAAGTATAGTTAACCATACCTGTTTTATCTTTTTAGAGGGAGAAGGTTTGATCATGAATTCTAAGGTGACCACTTCAGCATCTTTTCAGCCCCTTTAGTATGTCCTTCTCTAATAAGAAAGCAGAGTTTTTATTAGGGCATTCGCATGGTGTAGTGAAACCTTTGCCTTGTTTCCTGTGGATAGGGATACAAAAGTGACCACCTTACTGAAAGATGGGAAACCTGGTCTGTCAGTTCACAGTGCAACAACAGATGTGAAGGAAGGGAAAAGAGGTTGGTGCTAAGTACTGACACCATTGAACAATGCTTCATCTTCCTCCTATGTCATTCTTCTATGCTGAGAAAGAGAGAAATGCTCCTGTCCTCCATGGGAGGTGCTTCATTCTCCTGAAATGGAAGTCAGTGGCAGTAGAGATTAGAGGCAGCCATCCAAGCCCTTGAAGAGGAAGCAGCTGTCAGCTGCAAGAAGCAGCATCTTTTCAAACAACTGCTTCCTCCTTTTGGAGGCAGCAAGAGTTGATAGTCAGCCAAGCCCTGCAGCTTCTCAACCATGTATACCTGTGCATAAAGTAAAATGTGAATATGGGATAAAGGGTGGTTTTGGGTGGGTTCAGTCTTCTGAAAAAAAAAAAACCCAAACAAAAACTCTTGACATGCATTTGCATGAAGATAGTAATGCTTACCTCTACATTTAATTGTAATGTGATTTCCTCAAATGAAACTTTCAAAATAAAGAGCTAAAAAAACAGGAATCTAAAAAGTAACTGAAATATCATGAATGGGCAAATTGTTCTTCATCTGAAACAAATTTTACCATGCTTATGAATTACTAGATAGAGTATGCTATCCAAGTGCCCTATCATTTGTTAGAGTTTTCTTTAGCTCTAACTCTGTACTGTGTAAAGTCTAGCTGAGCTAACAAGTAGTAGCGTATCACTCTTGGGCACGTCTGATGTTTCTACACTGGGACCATTTTCCAGAGCTGTAGGAGATAGCTTTGCCAGCTGATGGGGACAGCTGAAACTCCTCTAGAGCTAATGCCCTTGCATGCATGTGTTGATCTGGGTAAGTTTAAAGTTAGACCTGTGAGATGACTCATATTTTGATGTCAAAAGGTATTTCTTTTTTGCTTGTTCTTAATTTACTGTTTACCTAGTTATATCCAGTGCTTGCCTTTGGTGCTGCTTAATACTTTCTCCACACAGTGACAAGATGCGCTTCTACTATTAGCTGTTTATGCTTTTTGCCACTCGTGTTGTAATGTCGGGGGGGGATGTTGGTGATGGATTTAGGAAGACAATGCACCACATAAACAAACAGTTTGCCTGTTTTAACTCTGAAGTCTGGAAAAATTTAAAATGTAAAAAATTTCGAAAAAATTCCAAAAATAAAAACTTCTTTTAGGTCCTTCCATTTAAAGGACAAATAGCTTGAATACTCAAGGTTAAAATTTTAATTTAAACTTTAAATACATTTTGAATTTGCCAGTTAACTTACACATATATAAGTAACATACATATATTCATCTTCTTATATGGATACATTACTTCTGTGATTTATACTTGGAATTCAGGATGTATCAATGAGATACCGTCAGAGATTGTGCTTCTTTCTATGAAGCAAAATCAAGAGTGGAAAATAAGGCACTATACAGCACTATATTTTTATTCTTTAGTGTCAAAACCAGATGTGGCTAGTGTATTTATTATAATTTTTGTGTTTCAAATGGTGACATTTGTTCTTCCTAATATGCTAAAAATAAGATAAACAATTTTCAATAAGTACTTCATCTTATGCATGCAAAGCCATAGACATGTTGCCATATGTTGTGAGTAGTTAATTTTTTTTTTGTTTTGTTTTACTTATCTTCTGTAAGCCATCATTGCCATATTACATGGTGCTTCTCTCAGAATGATTCCTGGAGCACATAATTAGCAGTATGCAGTAATTGGGAATAAGTCCTGTTAAAAACCAATGTAACATCCCAGTCATTTTGCTTTTGTTTACCCTTCACAGGTAGTAATATAGAAAAGATAAATTAAGTCAGTTCATTTTGGATTTTAATTTTTATTCAGTTTTAGTTTATTTGGTATGTTTATAGCATATGGTTTAGTAAACTTCTTGTTGTTTTTGTGTAGATAGTAAAAGCTTTTCTACCTGTATTGCTTTTCTTTTAGGACAGTCACAAGATTTATTGTAGAAGATCTAATGTTTCTCTTTCTCTATTTCAAACATGACAGTAGAGATAACCTCATTGTGTACCTCTTTTGTCAATTTTTTAATATTAACTTGAGATTTTGTTCTGGATTTTTTCGGTTGTCACACATCTCATCTTTTTGATACATTTTTTTAAAGTAGTATTTTTTAAGCTTTCAAATGGAAGTAGGAAGTATTTTTTGTCAATTTCTCTTAGATAGAAATGGTATATGTATGTAATTAAGTTGAATATTTTAGGTATTTAGTTAAATGTGCAATACTGTTTAGAAAATAAAAGTTTATTTTTTTGTGCTTTGCACTGTTTGAGAGGAGTATGTAACATTAATTTATACTTACAGTGAAAAAAAAGTGTCTTGAGATGTATGGAAATATCCTTGTTTTAAAAATGTGGAATTTAGACCAAATACAATAAAGACTGTGGCTATGCTGGGAAATATTATATCCTAAATTTTTAACTATTGCATATCTTTATAAGTCTATGTATGAGTATTTTTATTCTGGAATAAGCATGGCCATGGAGAAACTTCTAGTGATCTAAATCCATTAGTAAATTACATTATGTAAACAAGTTGGAAGTACGTGTGCCACGTGCAAACTTCTGTGCGCTACGCCAGGAAAGGATCTAAGTTGGCCTATGCTAACAGGTTAATTCTCTCTCTGTGAATATAAAAGGAAGCAAAGTGGAAAACAATGTAAAAAACATGTTAACATTACTATAAAAAGTAAAAAGCATCAGTTATTTTTTAAATTTTACCTGCTCTACAAAGAGACAATAAAATCATGACTTGATTTTATAGTACTTAATTCAGTATTTCAAAACGTTTTCAAAATAAAGCCTTTATATTTAGGAAATTGAAATCAATCAATTCAAAATCCGTAATTTGGAATGTTATTAAATAAAATGTGGTTCAAAACAAGTAAATTTCTTACTTTTAGATGTTCTTAATATGGCATGTTTCTTTTGATGAACAATAAAATAGAGCTATCGTGGGAATAACAGCGTCCTTAAACACGAACATTTAAAGTACCACCTCTGGTTAAACAAAAAGGCAAACCCAAGAATCTCACAGGTGTTCAGCAAGGTGTGCCTGTGTTCTGACAACTCTGCTCATTTTCTCAAAGCTGTGAAGCTTCATGTGCGGGATAGAAATGTCTGAAAGTCTTTCTCCAACTTTATCAAACTCGTGCTCAGAAACACATTCATTTGTAACTGTGAAACGTGATGCTTTTTCTCCATTATGAAAACACAATAGCTGTCCCTGATCAAAGAATGCTTTTTCTGATTTTTCCAAATTTAAGTAATGCTGTGGATTATGAAGCTATAGAAAAGAACTTTAGGGGAAAAGTCTGTAATAACGAATGCACTCCCTCTTCCCTGCTGCTTCCTACAGTATGTAAATAAGACTTGTAAACAGCCTAGAATCAGAGTGAGTGATGAGGATAAGACAGAGGTAGGTACTGCTTAAATTGTTACTGTAGCTGAAAGAAACTGTCATCAACGTACAGCTTGAGAAAACTGGGTTGAGATTTTACGGAATTATTTTTCATCAGTTTCTGAGATGCGCGTAGTTTGCAACAGGATTTAATAAATGCTGATTTCACAAATACAAGTCATACTAAAAAGCAGAAGCATTGAGGTGAGCTGCATACTGTTTTGAAGCTGTTTGTGTTCTCCTAATGGTACCCTTTTATGAATGGTACACACTAGCACCGCTGGAAAACCACTGGTGTGGGAGAAATTACATGGTTGGGCCTCAGAATTATTTCTTTTCCTTGTTGTTGATCTTGCTATGAACATTTTCATTCCTAAGTAGGATTTGCTCTGCTAGTCTTAAATGATGAGGAAAGAAAGAGTGGGAGCTTTGGAACCAAACTGTTTGGCACTGGAGCTATGTGAGGATTGCTTAATGTGTGGATTGAGGACATGAGACAATTACAGAGTAATAGACGTTACAGATGGAAAAAGACCTGTTAGGTCATCCAGTCTGTCTCCTTACAAATTCAGGACTATTCCCTACAGAGCATTTTCCAACATTTTGTCCAGTTTGGTTTTAAATATCCCAAATGATGGAGATTCCATTACTTCCCTTGGGATGCTTTTGTACTGCTTTGCGGATCTCATTGCCAAGTAGTTTTTCATGATACTCAGCTGCAGTTTTTTCTTTACTTGTTTTTGTTATTACTCCTTGTAATTTATTTTTCTTTCCAAAAGTAATTCTTTAATAATTCTAAAAATCATTCATATAAATATTATGTGTAATTATTAGAATCACAAGGGCTGTCTGTGTTGCCTCTTAATCCTCTGTAGTGAAATTGTATATTTTTACCTTTCAAATGTTTTTCTTTATATGTCAATATTGCTGGCTCTCTAATCACTTCCATCAGCCTTCTCAGTACGCTTACTTACACTTACTTATCAGTGCACGTGAACACCTCTTCATAGTGAACCTTTTACCATTTCCTGGTGAACAAATGAAATGTTAGGAAATACTTTGGGTGCATTGGATGGAGGCAATGGTGATTAGGGTTTCCATATTATTTCAAAGACGCATAGTGACAGTGCCACAAAGGGAAGAAGGAGTAGTCATAGTTTAACTATTCTGAGTGTACATGCACGTACATTAGTGGTATTCCTCTGTGACAATATATAAACAACATGGAAGTAATTCCTGAATGAATAAATGACTTTTTGCTGAACAACACCAGATATAAACTTTATGGTTACAGCATATAGATGTAGGTTGCCACTGTTACAGATGCTTATAAACTGATGTTGTCGCATTAATTTGGGAGTCAGAGTGTTTCCTGATAATTAGCTCTTTTCCCACAATTTTTTTGTGATGCTGGTGTCAAGTATAGTAACTCATAAGGGCCAGTAGCTGTGTTTTATCTTTAAACTAGTATAGACACCAATTCCCACATGCATTTATCATTTGAACAGGTGATTAATTCATTAGGCTCAATCAGCAGTTTGACCAGTTGCTATGTGGCTCTTGAAATACTGTTGACCGTTATATGACATTAAGAACTGTATAGATGTTTTGGTGTGAAGTGTCATTAGGGAGTGGTGGTGAGGCCAATTTGAGATTTACTAAACCCTTTCTTAGAAGTCAAATAAAGAACCTCTTTTCTTTCATTGCCACTCTGTTAATGTGTCAAAATTAGAAAATCCTGACATTTAACTTCTAAAAATCAAGAAGGCAGAAGGAATGAAGGGTCTGTCTCCTTCAACAGTTTTTGGACTTTTTGTTCTCCTTGCAAAACTGTTTCCCAGAGCTGTGTGTTAGTCTGTTTTGAAAGGAGGATGTCCCCATGTACATTGGTTTCTTGATGCAGCCTGGCATAAGTTTCTCAGTTGTTTTCTGTTTATTGAGATGTTGTTTACATTTTGCTCTAGTCAGGCTTGAGTTTCATATGATTAAGGATCCTAATACCAAACTTGTTTTCATATTCTTTGTGCACAAAATGGACATGCTATGTAGAAATCAACAGGTTGGTTTACAAGGATTCCACCAACCAAACCCATATCTCAAGAGAGAATCTAAATTAACCATATGCTGCTGATCTGATATCATTGATCTTTGTGAATTCTGTACTAGTGAGTTAGCAATCTTAAATTCTCTGACTTAGGCACAAATGATGACACAGGTAGTGAAATATGTGGTTTAAATGGAAGGCATTAATTTTGTATATCTCCAGTTCATATGTACAGAGCTTAATCTATCTTAATTGGGAACACTGGAGTCTTAGTCTGATTTTCAGCCAAGAGGAAGTCTTTTCAGTGCAGTTGAAAAGGAACAAGCTTTTATTGAAACTCAGAACTGGACGCATTTGACCATGCCTGAGGATGTAACATGAAGCATGGCTGCACTTTCCAATACATGTTATTCAGGGCTTACATGGCATTAGATTCGTAAAGTTGCTCAATCAAAGATCATACCCCAAATCCAATAAAGGAATACCATAATTGTGAACTGCCCTACCAGCGTGCATTGTATTATCCCATAATATAGCACCATGGTGCTATATCAACCTTCTTTCATGCAATCTTCCTTAAAAAGGGGGGGGGGGGAGGGGGGGCAAAAAATTAATTCAGCGTTCATGTCAAGTAGCATACCCAGCCCAACTCATCACCGGAGAGATAAGATGGTATTTTTATTAAACACAAATGTAGAAGGTAACCAAGAATGCATCTGTGTTCCTTGAGTTCCGTGCTCTGGAGTTCTCAAGTGTACGTGGTGATCCAGGACATTGGATAGCTGTGGATGCCTGGATGGAGATGATAAGTATGACACATGCTAACAATCATACTGCTTCTAATACAGCAAAGAGTGTATTTCTCACATGCAGTCTGCTTAGCCTTCTCAACTCTCTTTGTAGCCACTGACTTGGGAACACAGTATTTACTGCTGACTCCTTCCTGTAAAACGGAAAATAAATTCAGCTCTGTTTATGTAGAAAAGGAGCAGGAGTTAATTGCTATGAGGCAAAAGTTAATTGTAATAGCAGTTAGGCCTCCATTTCATAGTCAGCTGGGTCAGACTGTGCTCCATTCATGCCCTTGAAGAAGCTTGTCCTGCCCAAAAAGTAACACTAAGGTCACTGGAATTCTGACCAGCACAACATGGGTCTTTTTTTCCCTGCTGAAAACAGTAATCAGTTTGAAGGGTTTTGTTCGTATGTGCAAATAGGAGATGCCTAGCAGAGCTCCAAAATCCTGACAGTAGGCAGCACTTTCTATCTGCTCCATCAACCAGTTGAGAAAACTCCTTTTTATTGGCTGTTGTGGACTGCTTCAGGAAGGTTTCCACTCTTTCTGGGATAGCTAGTGCATTTGCTATCACAGTGGTTGTGTTCAGCATCTCTGATGAAGATAAGGCCACCAGCTCGCTCAACCTATATGAAAAAAGCCCGTAACACAACACTGTAAAAACAAGTAAGACCTCTCTTGAACTGTGAATATCCTGGAATGTTCCTACTGTGTGGCCAAATATATCCTTGAAAATGGTAGCTGTTATCATACTTCTGTTACCTTTTCAGGACCAGTATGGCATCTTTGCAACTGATTGTATATGTGTGTGTTCCATTTCTTTCTATCCCCTGAAGTTGCAGAAATGAGAGTGGGTTCGCTGCAAGTTCCCGGAGAAAGGGTCTTTTCTTCCCCTTCCCTAAACCAAGTAGGCATTTGCTTGGATGTTACCTTGCATCTTCCAGGCCATAATTCCATTATAACACCTACGTTACTTGAAAAAGGGATGTTATAGCACAGAAAGAAAGTTTGAAGGCCCTCACTAAGTTTAAAGGACTTAGTTTTCTGTTTGATGTTGACAGCAAGATTATTATTATTAAATTGATTACTGTTCATATCCTAATTTTCAGTCAAATATTTACTCAATATTAAGTATGTAATTTCTCTTCCAAATAGATGCTGCAGTTCAGTACTCTGGGTACATTTGACTGTAATTGGAATTTCACTTGCATCCTGACACCGAAAACGGTGCAGTGACCCAGCAAAGAATTTTGTATGTCTGTGTCCTCCTTCCATTACCTTGTAATTTTTAATTAAATGACAATTGGTAGTAATTGGCCATTATTCTTCTATCACAAATGTGTTCACGCACCATGCACTTTTGAATGCAAACTACAGCTGCTTCAGTGATGCTTTCTTATCTACTTTGTCTCCCAAAAATCATGATTCTGGTTTGTCTTGTTGAACACATGACCTTCTGTAAGTATATCCAGTTATTCATAAATATGTAATCAGTTCTGGACCAGGTCTTCACGTTGTTCCTTTAGATTTCTGGTGCGGCCACGACTGACTTGATTTTACTTAGCTGTCTGATCTCAAACCCACCCACAAGCTCAAGTCATAGAGTAATGGGTTATCTGAGGCAGACCCACTTCCTGATCCATCATATGTGCCAGAAATGTACAGCTGAATATGAAGAAAGAAATGAAAAGTCCATGTCATATGAGTCTTGTTTGAAAGATTAAAAAAAACCCAAACAACCAACCACCCTTAAAATTCTAAAGTGGAAATTGCAGAGGTGTACCAAGAAA
This sequence comes from Phoebastria nigripes, assembly GCA_035582835.1. Taxonomy (NCBI): domain Eukaryota; kingdom Metazoa; phylum Chordata; class Aves; order Procellariiformes; family Diomedeidae; genus Phoebastria; species Phoebastria nigripes. The sequence continues at coordinate 690,883 of JAYKAV010002803.1, forward strand.
AAGTGAATTGACTTACCACCAACCGTTTCTGTGAACAAGTATGATGCATTACTTTCTTATACTACAAGCTTTAAAAAAGACTTCTAAGATGCAACAGTCATGGCTGTCAATCCTGCTTTGAACCGTTGCAGTTTTTCTTTGCAATTTTACCTTTTCCTGTTCTGACTCATTGACTTCTCGCATCCACTGTGTTCCTTGTAAGTAAGCTGCCAGCTTCAAATGCTAGACAATTTTCTTGCTGCAAAAGCCTGTCTGTCTGTCAGTTCTTATTTAATGGGGCACAATTATTAACCTTAATTATACTTACAATGCTTAATTACACTCAGGTGCAATTCTGTCTTGAAGTTCCATGTCACGGTGGACCTGATTTGTGGTCCTGCATGAGCTACAATTCTTCATGATGGTCTTCTTGTGCTTTATTTAAGGACTGAGCTAGTTCTATCCCTTTCCAATTTAACACAGTCATGTAAGTATAGAATACTGATGTCCAGTGCAAAATATTTCTGTCACATGCGTGGTCTCTTTTTCTTCATCTGCAGGAAACAGGCCTGCTGTAAAGAGCAGGACCATTTTCTGTAACAATAAGGAAAACAATCTAAGGGTGTAATTTCATAGTTAGCTTAAAGCATTGCTTGCTGTCTGTCTTTCCCTTCTACAGAGTAACACAGAGAAGCTTGCTTATCTGGCTAAAAGTCCAGGAAAATGAAAATCAGTATTCTTCATGTGGGCACATGATGGCTGCTGCAGCACAATGACTTTCTGGAACACCTTCTAGAATATGAGGATTGTGGGTTTTTTTAAGGGAGCACATCTCTGATCAGTTTAATCTACCATGTGTATATTCTCAGTGTGTCCCCTCCTACAGAGTTTATCCTTTTTGATTTTGAGAAAAATACCCAACTAGCTACTAATTGCAATAGGTGCCTCTGGATTCATGTTCTTATTCACTTAGCTAAATATTTTGTTGTAGGTTACATTCAGCCATGTCCTTGCAACTCCTCTGTGCCCTGTCTTATAASTTATGTGTAAATGCATGGCAAATAAAACAGACTATTATGTGTATTTCTGCTGCCTGTCAAATATATTGAGATTTGAGAAACTTGTATGCGTTTGCTTTCCATAATATAAACTGAAACCTTGCAGCAGTGGAGTTAATGTCCCTGACTATRCACATCAGCAAATACAATGCTTTAGATGCTGTGGTTGTTGGGGATCTTAGAGGGATTCCTGTGCTTGACTAAATAAAATAACCCTTTTCTATGAAAAACACAATCTCCATTCTTGACATCTGGTGCTTAAAATCGGTAGGTAGTAGACCTGCTCATTGTTACTCATGCCAAAATACTGCCCCACATATTTGTGCCCTTCCTCCCCGCCTTTGACCAATACATCCAGCACCCTTTGGATATTGTTTATCTTTGTACCTTTTCTGAATTGAGGGCCAAAGAGAGAGAAAATCCCTAAAGTATATACTTCTCCTCACTTTTTTTTTTTTCTTTTTTTACCTTTTCACTTTAATGGGAAAGTGTTAAAGTTCCACGTGAATGTATGTGAAATAGCCTGGCATCCACAAATCATTTGGTTGCACCTTGCAGCCCCCACCCTGGAGGCTGAAGTGTACTTGAGCCTGATCCCTCTGCTCCATCCTCATAACCTGTATCTGGCAAAATTCTCAGGTGTGTGGTGGTRTCATTCACATAATTTAGGTCTTGATCTGCTGTTAAGTATTTCTGTTATTAAGAACAGAAAATGGGCTAAAAAGAGAGATTTCTTATATATTCCCATTGAATTATCATCTTTTGCATCTAAATTCGAATTCTTTTTTCACCTGAGAGAATTTTCCCAACACGTCTTTTTCATAACTATGCTGTGCACATCATTCATGGCTGATTTTTGTAAATCTTGGTATCTTTTTCTGAAGACGGAATTTGATAGGTCTAATTTTCAGTGGATGAACATGAAGATGAAACTAGAATTTCCTGTGTTTACAGAGACTGCTAGGATTTTCAGTAATGATGACTTAGGATACATAAGCATGTGTGGCTTAGAAAGTGATTAATATACAATGTCTTGCTTACTGTTACTGAAGTCGTTGATGGCTGGTTGCTGTAAAGGTTAAAATAGTTATTTTAATATGGTTTGGTGAAGGAATCTGTAGAGTAATTTCTCTGCAAGTTTCAATTTCTGCTGAGTTTTGGGGTTTTTTTTATAAAATACATTCCTTTTGAGTATGCATTAATATTGAGAAATGAAAAGCAGAAAAAATAATTTGACCTTTCACTGTTGAAAGCATAAATATTTATCATTTTCTTCAATGATGTTTACTGAATTTGAAAAGGATTAAGTGAATAGTAATATTGAACACCTATAATATGTGGCCTTTTGACCTATAGTGAACTGTAATTGGTCTTTCTTAGTTAAAACACTTCCACATTGTTTGTAGGGATTTCCAATATAAATGCAGCCAGATTAAAGTGCACCAGCACTTCCCTACCATCTGGGAAAGACAGTATCCTTTCAAGAGAGCTTGACTGGAGTGATAGGAAGCATTACATAGCATAGGACAGAGAAATGATAGTGCTAATGAGCTTCAGTAGTACTGTCCCCCCCTCCCCAGATCAGCAGCAAGAGAGATGTCTTCTTAGCAATAATAAACCATAAATTATTGGCGTGGGTTATTATCAAATAATTTGTGGTCATGGATCTGCTTTCAAGCTGAATGCACGAATATAAAACCAAAAGATGATTCTTGGTCAGAAGTGCTCAAAAAAGTCAAGAACAAAGAAAGGCGAATGCTCCACCTGTATCATGGTGCTTCACCTGCAGAATTCATTTGCATCCAACCTGCCCACACAGTCGGTTTGCTCTGTAGTTTGCCTTTGGTTATTATCTTCTGTGAAGCACAATGGGAATGGCTACTTGGAGGAGTGATGGAAAGGGTTAGCTGCTGCCACCAGTGTTATTCATCTACCTTGCATCAGTTGCTGAAGTTTGCTATGTTGTCAAGAAAGATGTCAGCCAAAAACTAGCTGTGGACTGAATGAATTTCTTTGAGGAAGGCAGTCTGCTCTTACCTATTTCTTTGTTGTTTACTCCTCAGTTATGGGAAGGGATTACTGTGCACACACAGTACAGTTGAACTTTATAAATCAAATGTTGTCAGGACTCAGTGAATTTATTGTGCATTTGCAGATTGACTGCTGTGTGCATATTTGTGTAGAAATGCAGGCAGTGGGACTCAAACCTGGGGGAAGGTAGAATGTCAACTGAATTCAAACTTGCCACTTAAATCTTGTTCTAGGAGAATATTACTCTTCAATATACTCAACTAGAACATTACTCAGAAAATTTTTCTGCCCATGACTGACTGCTCTTAGAGGCTTCTTCTCCTCAATCCCGCTGATTTACTCCACTGCAGGTGTTTGGCTGTCTCTAGCAGTCCATCTATAATTTAATGGGAATCCTGAGCTTGTCCTCTAAAATTTGCAAAGTATGTCCAACTTCTCAACCCTGATACTTAACAGCACAGCTTGGCTTTGAAACTTTTACTTACGCTTGGTATGCCGTAGTTGTTAGTACAATGTTAGAACATACATATTTTATTGACTGGAGCTGCCTCCAGTATAGTGCACTCCTCAAAGAAAAGTTAAAAAAACCCCAACAAACAAAACCGCAGCAATCATGAAAAATTACTTTTCAGAGGTAAAATTCCCAACCCTACGCGTGCCCCATAGTCCACCTACCTTTTTTCTCATGTGATGATCTACTTTCCAGATGGGCCATTTTGCATGTGCAGGTGTGCAGTTGCTTAGTTCAAAGTCCTCTGAAGAGGACTCAGCATTYGGCTCATGGCTACTGCCTGCTTAACCCTTGACTCTCCCTGATCGTGGATGAACTTGCTGTGAGTTGCATTTCAGTTGGACTGTTTAAAATGCTTTCTGAAAAAGAAAATAAGTTTCCTTATATTCAGAGCAATATGATAGAGATTTTGTGTCAACAAGTTCCGTGAGGAATCTATGTATGTAATCTATGTAACATTTTTTATCTAATATAGAGAATTGAATTGTATAAATGGTATGTATCAAAACAGGTAAACAAAGTTAGACTAAACCACTTATTCAACACATAAATATTTCCAGAAATGTTTTTTTGTATCACAGATGCAGGGGCTTGGGGGATAGGACAGTGCATTCCAGTGCTCTGTTCTTCCTTTCTTCTTTTAAATCCCTTCTTCCTTCAATCTGTACATTAGTATTTGGTTGCAAGAAAACTGGAACAAAGAAAAATTTAATGTGATCCTAAGTCAATTTGAGGGAATTCTCCTTCATTAGAAGTATCCAGATTTATTGTCATAGTGGATGTGCATTCACATTTTTTGGAAGTCACAGGGAACAACTTTTGTAAGAGAAGAGGGTATCTGAGGAATGGACAGAGTAATGTTGTAACTAAATGTAAACAGATGCTTACTTACAAAACGTATGTTGTGCTTTTAGAGATTTATTACCCTGCAGCTGTTCATTACACCCTCCTCCACTGAGACAGGATAAATGAATTTTCAAGTGCTCCAAGTTCATTTCAGTACAGAGTGAAACAGGTTCACATAAAGTAGTATCAGTAATATTAAATAGCTACTGTTTTTTCCATGTGTTTTTCTTTCTTATCTAAGTAAGTGTCCCAAAATTAAACTGCATTTATTTAACTGAGCTTTGTTAATATCAAAACAGTATCTTTTCTTGTGATTTTAAACTTTATTCCTAATGTATTTTATTTAGATTACTTTAGATGGGGAATTAAATACAAACCATACTAGGAAGAGGAAAAATCAGATCCTATTGCTCAGAAGAGGTAGTAAAATGAGGGCAATATGTGCCAAATCTTGCTTCTAGATTTCACCTGAAAGGATCCTTCCTTTATATCTTTTGCTTTTCCTAGATTGTGACACAACAGACATATGTAATGATGATTTAGAATTCTGGATAAATTTTAGAGGATACAGATGGGAAAATATGAAGTAGAGAGAACAAAAAGGAATATGAGGTGGCTAAAGATTTAGTAAAGGAAGATGACAGGTTATGGTGAAAGGTCAACTATCAGACTGTAAGTACATCATTAGTAGAATTCACTAAGGATTGTTCTTTGGTAAATTTTGTTTTTAATAATTGGGTGAATTATTTTTGTATAAAGAAGTAGGTGGTTCCTAAGATTTTATTTTCTGATAACATATAGTGGGGAAAGTGCCAAGAAAGGAAAAAGCCTTTTTAGGTTAAATTTTATATGGTGACCAGAACAAACTACATAGACTGTCCATGAACTTAGCTGGACATAAACTCTTCAGGAAAAAAAGAAACTTCAGAAAAGCCTTAAAAAATGGACACTAATGTCAAGAAACATAGTTATTTTTAAGATAGCAATTTATTGAATCATATTATGGATATAGTGTATTATATGATGAGATTCTCAGAAGTGTAGCAAATGATGTTCATAAAATTAAAATACAGTCCAATGAGAAAAGATAGTTTATCATATATAAAGCAAAAAACTCTCTGACTTGAACTTAGCTGGCTTTCACTGAAGTTATGAAATATTGTAAGCGTTCAATTATTGTTAACATCCTGACAATAAAACAAATGCAAAGTTGCAATGTTGAATGAAATATTAAAAAGTGCTACTTGTTTTAAATGAGTTTAAAGTTGTGGGTTAAAAATAAACATATTAAATTATTTGAAAAATCATACGTGACCATTTAAAGCAAGGAGTTATTACAATACATATGTCCAAGGGACCCATTTTGGGATTTGTCTATGAAACCTGAATTGTGGCATCTCTTTGTGCATAGTCCTATACATTTTCCTTTTAGTATACAGATTTTTATGGAATTATTATAAAATTGTACATTATTCATTGCTGCAATTGCTCTGCATTTTGGGTTTGTGTAAAAATCACATCCAGAGCTATGCTATCTATATTGTAGTTGCAGAGCTGTCTTCTAGGTGATGTTATAATTTTTTACTGCTTGTTAAAGTCAAGCAGAAAAAATCATTGATATGTGTCTGTACCAAATTCTTGTACTCACATCAAGTAGAAATAAATAAAATAAAATAACCCCAAATCCTACTAAGAGAAATGACAGTGCTTGATAAAGTCCCCGGGAATTGCAATAGGTACAAATAAACCCTCTAGTCTTGGAAATGATCAATGGCAGGTAGGCAGTCTCCTTTTGGTTATATTTCTTCTATTGTTCTGGTATGGACAATTACCATGTCAAAGGACTTAACCAACTGCTTTAAAATGTCATTAATTTTCTTAAATGAAATGTATCACAGGAAATAGTTCCAGTGCTTAATTTCAGAAGCTTGGATAATATACTGTGGACCTATCTTGGGACAAGCAGTACTCTAACATTTTGTTTGCCCTTGAGATTTAGCAGGAATCATATCTATAGTATTCATAATAAGTAGCAATCTAACCAAGTTCAAATTAGATGTGAACAAATGGATTAACAAGCACCTCATTAAAATTTTAATTTCCATTTCATTTATCACTTTTAATAGAACCAACTCTGTTTCAGGGTGGGGGAGGATTCATTTCCAACTATAACGTTAATTTCACTTGTTTTTATCGATAGSTTGAATTTTTTCTATAAAATGTACTTTGTGTAGTTTCGAAATATCTGACCTGCACATAAAACTAATAAATGTTTAAAGAATAAAGAAAATCCAGATTGATTTAGTGGATATTTTTTAAAGTACTGAACTTTACAGTACTGTTGTCTGTAGTATTTTCCTCTAAGTGCTGATGTGTGCTTACTTGTAATGATTTTAAGAAGAATAAATGAATTTAAAATAAGCACATATTGGGCAGTTATTTAAATAATTTCACTGAAAATATCAGTGTAAATATTTCAGAAGTAAATTCTGACTTTTAAACTTTACATTCAGATTCCAACTTCAAAGCGGTATTTTAAAGTACTTTGAATTCCTTGGATAGCATATATCATAAACGTGTGCAGAATTTTCATAGTTTAATGTTTTCTTTCAAATAAAGCTATTCTAAAGCTCCAACTTGAATATATCTATTACTGAAGAATGATTTTATAGAAAAATACACATCTTAAAAATGTGGTTTATTAACATATTTATTTTCAAGGGAAAAATAAAATAAATTACRGGAATGTAAGAATTGTATCTTATGGTGGTTCGTCTGTCCTTTGACGTTCTTGTATTCARTCGTGATGTGTTCCAGGTGTCAGGTGCCAGTTTGTTAGTTTTTAGAAGCTTTTTCTACAGGCATGTTTTTCCCCAAATATTTACTTCATACTCTTTTCCATTTTGTACTGACATGCATTATACTGATCACTAAGAGAAACAGAATAATTGTTTAGGGCCCTTTTTCTAGGTAGCACTAGTATGAATGTCAAATTCTTAAGTCTCTATCAAATAATTTAGAGAGAGATCCAAATCACTTTAAATTGTTACACAGCATATGGGAAAGCAAGTAGTTTGCACTGTAATGGCAGGCTGTGTGCTTGAGAGAGAGAAAAGAAGAATGGGAATAGTATTTCATGCACTTGCAGGATTCTTCCAGCACATGTTTGGGCAAGAGAGAAAAAAATAATATGAACAAACAACCGTCTGAAAAAGAATCCAAAACAAAGAAGTATGTTGCTTATTTAAGATGGAGAAATATATGTTAGGCTTCTTGGGTGTCAGTGCAGGTCAAGGCCAAACTCAGCGATCATCAGGGTAATTTTGGTAGTTGTTTTTTTTTTTTTTATAAATAAATATATTTAAATGTAGCTTCTTTGTAATATTGTTATCAATTTTAGACAGCTATTTTTCACTGAATTGATTGCAGCTATGGTGCAAAAACCTAAAACTGAAATAGGTACCAGAGCATTCATGAGGAACTTTCAAACAAACAAACAAACAAACCAACCAAAAAACACCTCCCCAGGAATTAATAAAAAATAAAGCCGATCATTGTAAGAGTAGCCTCTGCCGTAGTAAACCACGAATAACATGTTTCTCACTGTTTTTCAGTTAAAGTGGTTCTGAGAACTCAGAAAAACTACCTTAACTGGTTAAGAAAGCCATAATTCAGGAAAATGTTCCAATTTCACATCTGAAAGATAAAGAAAGATTAAAGATAAAGAAACCTTGTGCGAGTGCATACATATATGCATGTGATAGTGCCTTTGGGTTGCTGCTGAGAGTGGCTGACTACTTTTTTCAGGGAGAACTGTATGAGCAGGTTAACGAGGACAAAAAGGTTGTCTGGATGTAAGTGATCTATCAGGTCAGATTAAATATGTTTTGAGGCCTCTGTTGTTCCACTGCTTCAACAGCCTGACTTTCTCTTCTGCTAGGTTCCTTTATGTGTTTGAACTTCTGTTTGGCAAAAGAATAAATAGAATCCTGTCTTTTTCTTGAGTCTTCTTTTTGTTCTTGAGAGTTTTGTTTTGTCTCGCCTCAAGTTTATGTTCTGTGTAATTATATCTCTGGTATAAAGACGTCTAATTTCATGTACCTTGATGTCACCCTAGGTCCGCAAATTCATTTATATCGTACAGATGCAGAGCTAATTTATAATAGATACCATTTGGTAAATCGTACCTTGCAGTACTATTTTATTAAGTAATGTTTTGACAGGTTCTAATCAAACTTTTCTTTCTAACTTGTTCGAGACAAAAGAATATGTCAAGGCACTAAAGGGTACTTTGAGTTATTAAGGTAAATTAATTCTAGTAATTGCTATGAAGATAGAAGATTGAAGTACAGGCTAAGGTTAATAAAGATAATTTAGACATTTTATTTATACATATACTTTCTGTTTCTGTCAGGATTTACATTTCCCAGAATGCCTGTTTAGTTTGGATTTCAACTAGTGGACTGAATATATCTGAAGACCAGGCACATAGCTGGAAAAGTACAAATAACTTTTTGCTCCTTTTCCAGAAGCTACAGTTTCCTCCTGTAAAATGAAGTCATAGTTTATTGAAAAGATGTCTTGGAAAAAAAAAAAAAAAMAMAAAAMAAMAAAAAACCCCCCAAATAAAACCAAAACCCAGAGAAGAACAAAAAAAGTCTGTTAAGCTCATTTGGCTGGGTATTTTCAAAGACACAGCATTGTCTTTCCGCCATTAAAAAATCACATGAAAAAAACCAATCTTTTAAGGAAATGTCTGTCTTTTACAAAAAGGCGGATGCAGTGAATAAGCATTTCTGTTCTGAGTATTTCTGTTCTGTGAAGTACTAATACACAAGATGATGATGAAATATTGTCATCAAAGGCAAGTCTCCAACACTGACAGATATTTTTTAACTTCCTTGTGATTGAAAGAGCACTTTTCTTTTTGTATCTTTTCAGCGTCTTAATCAAAATGTCTAAGGTACACAGCTGAATGCTTACAAAAGTCTAGCTAGTCTCTGGGGGCCTATGATGGCTTGCACATTTGTGATGTTGTTTGACGGATTATACAGTAGGCCATTTCAAGCATTGTTCAAGTCAGTAGACAATCCAAAACCATAGTGCAAAGTGGTTTTTAGTAAAAATTCTAGTGACAAGATTTCTTCCCACTTAAGTGAATGAATGACAATAATATTTACATAGAAATGGTCTTCTGATGCCTGTTATGACTTAAATCTTTAGCTCTTGAGATTGATCATGTAGATCAGTTTCAAATTTAGAGATTATCATAGAATCATGTAACAATTCAGGTTAGAAGGGACTTCAAGAGGCCAACTCCCTGCTCAAAGCAAGATAGGCTGTAAGTCGGACTTTACCCAATCTGGGCTTGAAAACCTCCGACGATGGGGTCTGCATAACCTGTCTGGGCAACCTGTTCCAGTGCCTGACTAGCTCTTAGGGTGAAAAGAAATTTCCCTATATCCAATCACAACCTTTCTTGTTTCAACTTAAATGTTCATTGTGTGTCACAGGGTATGTGCTCTGACCCGTGACAATCTTGGTGGCCCTCCACTGAGCATAGTCCAGTTTATCAATGGCTTTCTTGTAGTGGGGGAAGTAGCAAAATAGGATGCACTACTCCAGATGCCATCTAGCAAGTACTGGGATAAAGCGCTGAAGGGGAGTAATGACTTCCCTGATCTACTGTGCTCCATATGGACTAGGATGGTGCTGGCTGCCTTTGCTGCCAGGATACACTGCTGGCTTATTTCAGCTCGCTGTTTGCCAAGACAGGTCTTTTCCAGCAGAGCTGCTCCCCAGGCACTCCATCCCCAGCCTGTAATGGTGCAAGGGGTTCTTCTTTCCCAGCTGCAGGACTTGACCTTTGTCCTTTTTTGATATCTTACAGTTTGTGTTTGGCCATTCCTCTAGCCTGTCCAGGTCCCTCTGACTAGCAGCCCCACCCTCAAGCATCTACCGATCCCCCCAGTTTGGTGTCATCTGCAGACTCAATGAGAGCGTACTCTGTTGCCTCCTTGGGGTCACTGATTGGGATGTTAAAGAGAGGTCCCAGTACAGACTCCTGTGGTACTCCACTTGTTGCTGGCCTCCGGGTAGAGTTTAACACATTAACCACTACCCTCTGAGCCTGACTATCCAAACAGTTTTTTAATTTGTCTAGTTGTTCATGCATCCAGTCTAACATCTTGCATGGGATACAAGAATATTGTGGGAGACAGTGTTTAAAGCTTGCTGGTCAATAGTGGGTCCCAGACACAGTTTAAATGCCCTGGAATGAAGAAAAACATTGATGTCATTCAGGACTTTTCCATTGTTTCTATCTGGAAGATAGTCCATACCCTGATGGGCAAAATAATAGCCATTTTTATACAAACAAATGTGTCTGAAGCCAAATTGTTTATGATTTGCAGATAAGCTGTTTAGGACTGGTGCATCACTGCTTGAAGCAATTTGATAGTTTATTATCCCTTGGTAGAGATCATAGACTTAGGATATATTTAAATATGAAAGCCTCCAGTTCATCCAAAATGTGTTTAAAAACTATCATCTGATATTCACATATTCTGAGTTTGGAACATCCCACAGCAGAATAGGAAACTTCCTGACATGAAAATGCATGGAGGAGCGAGGAAGTGATTTTATTCTGAGAACCTGAATAATCTGTGAACTCAGGCAGTCTTTTGTTGCTGTTGTTTTGCCATCCAATATTACTTTTAAAACAAAAGCGGTACTCTTGACTTGCTTTTCACCAAATCAAGGCATTTTATTTCCTGCATATTATTTATCTGTTTTACTAATCAGTTTTTTGAAGGGCTGGCTTATATTTCTTTTCTTGTCAGGAAAACCCGGCTTGCTGAAACTTAAACTTTTTTCTTTCGGTATAGCAGAACCTCTGTTAAAATAAATGCATCATTTTGACTTGACATTCACAGTATTCCAATTGGATATGCTAACGAAGAATTTGAAGCCTCTGTTTATGCCAAAATGGCCTTATGTTTTCATTCTGATTGGTATACAACTGTGTGTTTTTACCAAAGCCTTATTTCCTTCTGTGCTGGTTTTGGCCGGGGTAGAGTTAATTTTCTTCACAGTAGCTAGTATGGGGCTATGTTTTGGATTTCTGCTGGAAACAGTGTTGATAATACAGGGATGTTTTAGTTATTGCTGAGCAGTGCTTACACAGAGTCAAGGCCTTTTCTGCTTCTCACACCACCCCACCAGCGAGGAGGCTGGGGGTGCACAAGAAGCTGGGAGGGGACACAGCTGGGACAGCTGACCCCAACTGACCAAAGGGATATTCCATACCATATGATGTCATGCTCAGTATATAAAGCTGGGGGAAGAAGGAGGAAAGGGGGGACGTTCGGGGTGATGGTGTTTGTCTTCCCAAGTAATCGTTACGCGTGATGGAGCCCTGCTTTCCTGGAGATGGCTGAACACCTGCCTGCTGATGGGAAGTAGTGAATGAATTCCTTGTTTTGCTTTGCTTGTGCGTGCAGCTTTTGTTTTACCTATTAAACTGTCTTGATCTCAACCCATGAGTTTTCTCACTTTTACCCTTCCGATTCTCTCCCCCATCCCACTGTGGGGGGAGTGAGCAAGCGGCTGTGTGGTGCTTAGTTGCCAGCTGGGGTTAGACCACAAGCAAGTAGCAAAACTCAGCCTTGTAGGAGAACTCCTTATATCATGTTTGTGTGGAAGGTCTATTTTCAACTCTTGTACAGATACTTAAAAAACAAACAAACAAGCCAGTAGGGTTTATTTACCTTTCAGTAAGTCAGATTTTTTGTAGTTGTTCTGTACAGGTATTTTCAACAGCCTGCCCTTTTTTGTCAGAGCTCAGCATTTTACCATCTGAATTACAGGTGAAGAAGGAACTAAATGATGGTTAAGATTGCTATGGGTTTTGTTCTTGCGTATACATATGCTATAGAAACTTCTGGGTAAGACTTTCTGAAATTCRGAAATTATTTGTGTACCATTACTGTGATGCTGACATATAGATATCCTGAAGATCCAAGGTTAGGTTGTGAGACTCCACCTGGAGTGCTGTGTTCAGCTCTGGGACCTCCAGCATAAGAAAGACATGGACCTGCTTGAGCGGGTCCAGAGGAGGGCCATGAAGATGATCAGGGGGCTGGAGCACCTCCCCCATGAGGACAGGCTGAGAGAGTTGGGGTTATTTAGACTAGAGAAGAGAAGACTCCGGCAAGACCTTATAGCAGACCTTCCAGTACTTAAAGGGGGCCTACAGGAAAGGTGGGGAGGGACTCTTTATGAGGGAGTGTAGTAATAGGACGAGGGGTAACAGTTTTAGACTGAAAGAGGGTAGATTTAGATTAGATATTAGGAAGAAATTCTTTACTGTGAGAGTGGTGAGACACTGGAACAGGTTGCCCAGAGAAGTTATGAATGCCCCCTCCCTGGAAGCGTTCAAGGCCAAGTTGGATGGGGCTTTGAGCAACCTGGTCTAGTGGAAGGTATCCCTGCCCATGGCAGCGGGGGTTGGAACTAGATGATCTTTAAGGTCCCTTCCAACCCAAACCACTCTATGGTTCTATAATTAGGTTTTTTTCAACATATATTTATAGTATTATAATCCTATGTTGCAGTGCAGCGTTGATACTACTAGAGAAGGTATTTAAAAGGTATTAGAATTTCGAGTCTGTGACAGTCTTTTTTCCTGTCTTTCAGATGGCATGGACAAAGCAGCTGGTTCTTCAGATCATCTGACTGCAAGTTGGATGAGAGTTATGATCTGTAGCTCAGCCTGGATTAGATGAACTGTTGGCTGACTAGTGGAGCTGTTCAGAGAAGGTGGCTGACATAAAAGCAACTCATGCCATGGCCACTGATATGACTCAAAACAGTTTCTTTTTGAGGTATTTCTTATTCATACTTCTTATCTCATATTTGTTAAACCCAAAATACAATTTTTCATTTTTATTTTGAGTGGCTTTCAACATGTTACGTCAGTGTTGTCATGGTAGAAGAGAGGAGTAGTCTTTGATTTGTTATTGTTGAAACCACTGATGTTAAAAACAGGTACTGTCTCCCTAAACCTTCTAACATCTCCAATTCTTGCTACAGGCTTTAAGCCCATGAGAGTGGCTTCTGTGATTACCTCTCCTGTGTCCCTGCAGTTTTCAAGGCTGGATGCATTGACAAAAAAACCTTCAAGAACTCTGGTCTTAAATCCAACCATACAAGTTTGTGGTTTTCTTTTCTCTTGAGTTTCTTTTCTGCCTGTGGTCTTTCTCAGTCTTCTTAGCACCTTTGCTTTTTACTGCCTTACAACTCTTGGCAGCAAGGGTGGTGGGGAAGTACTGATAAAGGCAGAGGAGAAGACCTTTGACATTAGAAGTTGTTTAAATTATGTGGAAAAATGTTAAAATAAGAGTGAAGAGCTTAAAAAGGAGCTTTAACAACTTGCTATTGGCTAAGTTGTGTGGCTATTTAGGATTTAGTTGTTTGGGGCTGCTCTGCTGCTGTAAAATCAGTCATGTTTGTGTTGTTCAAAGCATGCCAGTGAACATAACCACAGAAATGAACTAGGAAATAAAGGAAGATGATTCGTTGTATATTAATGTACTTAAAACATGGGGAAACTTAAGTTCAATTACTTAGTCTTTTTAACAGGATTTGCAGTCCTTTCCCCAACTGACCTACACTTTGTCCACTGTACCAAGACAAGCTCTTCCAGGTTGGCATCACTCTTCCTATTGAAGCTGTGCCAGTAATCGGAATAGAATTGAAGATTTTATTGGGTGAGGTAGTACAAGAAGTGTAATAACTGACCGGAAAAATCAAATCCACTATAAGAAACTTACTTCACATTTTTGTTTCATTTAAAAATGAGCAATATTAAAAATGTTAACACAAAAAGGGTTGTTTTATGCATGTTTTGAGTTAGGCATTGAACAAAATACGTGTTACTGAGTAATGATACTGCTGATCGACCTGCAGGATATAAGTATGATGAAGTGTATAGATGTAATCAATCATRTATTTAGTGAAATATATGGCAAATATATTAGAACAGAAACATTATTTTTTTTACCACTTAGTCTATAACTTGTGATTTTGTCATTATTTGAGTCCCTGTGAGAGCAGTTGGACTGTAAAAGAGTTAAAAACAATCTTCATTTGCTATTACAAATATTTAAACTTCACAGAAGAGCTCATTAAAATTACAACTATTGTGTGAAATCCCTATTATATTACTAATTTGCTCTCTTTCATTTTATTTCCTATAAAAAGCAGTCTTCTAGTGTCTAGTCTAGCAGCCCATGACTTAATCATTAGATTTAAACTTCCTGTCCATAGAGTGTTGAAAGGTCAGTGGAATCAAAAAACATTGCCTTTGGCCATCCATTATGAGTCATAGACCTATTCTCCTTTGTTGAAAGCAACTATCAGACTATCTAAGAGGTATTCCTTTCAAAGTTGCAATGCTTACTTTGTTTCTCTCGTAATCAGTGGAGTAAAATCTCCCAAGAATTTGGAGCTTCTAAGCAATTTGCTGAAACAGCAAGTGATCTGACTGACCTTAGCCGCCTATTTTGCCAACTCTTTGAAGAAAAGCTGTTTTTAAGACAGGCAATGTCAGGGTAACGTGCATAAAAGTCATATATTTCTTTAACTATAACTTTAAAGAAAGAATGTTAGCATTTGAAATACTTTGTAATATCAGTCACTAAACATTATTTGTAATTTCAGTCTCTTACTGGAAATACAATTCATTAGTAAGTTATTTCCTATACAGTTATTTCCTGAAATAAAAAAGATGGTAAAACAAGGTAACAAGAACGATTTGTTAAGAGTTTATTAAGGAATTCTTTGCTGCCAGTGGTCATCAAATTGCTATATCAATTTTAATAACCATACTGTATGTACTCTGAAGTAATATCTGGATGCTACCTCTAAGTATGGCCTCTAAAGAACATTCTGCCAAAGTGCAGAGTTTGATGCTTTTATCTTGGAATACGTGGCTTGTATGCCAATTACCCTAGCACCTAAGACCAACATTGAATGTACTAACTTAAGTACATTGACCCTTGCACTCCAACCTTCTGGGCACTTCTGGTTTACAGTCTTAACTGTCCAGGGACCATATAACAGTTAAAGCAAGGAACATGCCAGCTTTGCAGTGGAGTGTCATCAGCATCAATAAAAGGTGCGAGAGTGCTATAGATCAATGGTAAACCTTAAAAACATCTGCATGCAATTCCTTCCCCCAATTTCTTTGCCAAACGCTAAAAGGCTTTGGGTGCTATTCAGTATCCTTTTCTGGTTCAGACTTTTTGTTTTTTCTTTCCTYAAGTTCAGTCATCTCATTCCAGTGATAAGACCTAGTGAGAATCTCTCTTAAAAAAATAAGAAAAAAACCCTCAGAACTCTTTCTCCTGTTGTTTACACTAGAATTTGTCACGTTAAAGTTTGAGAGTAAGATTTCTAATGGAATGTCTGACAAATACAGCAACCTCATCTAACTTTGAGGTTAGCCCTGTTTTAAGCATAGGCCTGAGCCAGATGACCTGAAAATGTCCCTCTCAACCTAAATTATGAGACAAAATACACTGAAAGTGTATTTCAGACTCCTATTCTGCCAGGTACCCTTATTGTTCTGTGTTAGCAAAACTATGCTGTTGTTAATGCTTCTCTCACTGAGGTGTCCACCACGATTTCTTAGTAACATTATTTTATGTAGAATACTGCTTTTGCACAGTTTACCAAAAGGAAATCTTTTGGATAAGTCCAAAATCTTGCTCACAWTTTTTCCAATTTATCCATGCTCTGTTAAGTCTCTTAGACCGGTAATATTAGTAGAATTCTTAGAAATAAAATCTCTAGCATTTATATATGAAGTGAGAATTAAAACCATTGCATACATTTTCAAGTTGGGAATCAAATTAGATGACTGGTTTGGGAAAAATCCTGAAATCTTAATGAGAGTAGCATCCTGACAGCCTTGTATTTTAAGGGCATGCTAGCCTGTATATTTAAAACAACATTTAAAACTCTGGGGCCTGTGTTGAAAGGCCAAATGTCTTTCCTCTGTAGACTTTGTAGACTTTAGTGCATAGACATTTGAATTGTCTTACTGGATCACACCCAAACTCTCAAAGAGTGGCCAGTACTGAAGGGCTAGAAATATTATAATAAAGCAAGCATATTGTGATTCCTTTTTGGGTAATATTCTCCAAGCTCCCAGCAATGTTCATCTTAGTTACAAGTAATATTACTGTGTTTTGTAGCCTTTAAACTTTTATTCTCTGTTTTTCCTATTGAGTTACTTTTTAAACCTATAAACCTGTATGCATTGGTAATTATTACCACACTTCCATCATTATGGTACAAAGAATAGTATTTCCTTGTTTTGAATCATTTTGATGATTTCCTTTGAAGACTTCTAATTCTTTTGTTACAAGAATATATAAAATATTCCTTGCTCTCTTTCTTCATACTACTCGTGACTTTATAGGTCTTTGTCACATCTCTTCTGAGTTGGCTGTTTTCCAGATGGACATCAAGTTTATCTCTGGCTGTCTGGAAGCTGTTCTGTACCTTGTTTACCCTTCCTTTGCATTTTGTAAGATCAGATATTCTTTTAAGATGGAAAGCAGTAGGACCAGAATATATGGATGTGGTCGAATGAGTGCTCTAAGTAAGAACTACCCTATCAATGCATGGAGTCTGTTTAATTCAATGTTCTGCTCCAAAAGGGGATCATAAGAGGTCCTTAGGAAGGAGAAAAAAAGACTCAAGTAATTCATATGTATCCAGAAGTCCACTAATTCTGATCTTGATTATAGCCTCTTGTTGTGGTTTAACCCGACAGGCGGCGAAACACCACACAGCCGTTCACTCACTCCCCCAGTGTGGGGGGCAGTGGGATGGGGCAGAGGATTGAAAAAAAAAAAGGTAAAACTCGTGGGTTGAGATAAAGACAATTTAGGACAGAAAAGAACAGGAAAATAATAATAATGATAAAAGAATATACAAAACAAGTGATGCACAATGCAATTGCTCAGCACCCGCTGACCGATTCCCAGCCAGTTCCTGAGCAGCAGACCCCCAGCCAGCTTTTCCCCCAGCTTTATATGCTGAGCATGACGTCATATGGTATGGAATATCCCTTTGGTCAGTTGGGGTCAGCTGTCCCAGCTGTGTCCCCTCCCAGCTTCTTGTGCACCCCCAGCCTACTTGCTGGTGGGGTGGTATGAGGAGCAGAAAAGGCCTTGACTCTGTGTAAGCACTGCTCAGCAGTAACTAAAACATCAGTGTGTTATCAACATTATTCTCATCCTAAACGCAAAACACAGCACTATACCAGCTAGTAGGAAGAAAATTAACTTTATCCCAGCTGAAACCAGGACAATATCCACCCCTTATTCTATACCATCTACATCATGCCCAGGTCCCATACTTTCCAATATATCCCAATTACTCACCACCACCTTTCCTGTATTTTGATATATATACACACAGGTATCGTTCCCTTAGTCTATGGGCCATCACTCTGAAATGTCCATTGAGTTCATTTAGTCCATGACTTTGGGCTCCATCTGTCATAACAGTCCTTCAGGGCAGGAGAGATGGTGTGTGGTGTTGGATTGTTGCATCCTGAAGCCAGTTCTGGTTCCATCACTGCTGCACTTGTCCAGTTCTATCATCGCTGCACTTTGCTCAGTTTCATCAAAGTTCATTCTTCATTAATCTGGGTGATTCTTACTGCAATACCATTGATACGGCATATAGCAACCATAGTAGTGATGACATACAGTATTAGATAGCAATTAACATCATACAATTCAAATCATTAGCTATTTTCACCCAAAATCAAATCTCCCTGAGGTACACATCGGACTTCCCCATCCTTCCGCATTACCCACCAAGTGCACCCAGGTCCTTGAGCAAAAGCAATCCCACGAATGGGTTTTCCCTTGCCTGAGGCAGGACTAACCCAGACTGTCTTCCCCAGCATATTTTTTATGTGCACCACAGGGACTCTATCCCCATCTACAGTACATAAGACTTTTGATTGGGCAGGGCCAGCTCGATTGGCAGATCCCCTGGTGTCGACTAATCAGTTGGCCTTTGCTAAATGTGTATCCCAATGCTTGAATGTCCCCCCACCCATTGCTCTCAGTGTAGTCTTTAGCAGTCCATTGTATCGTTCGATTTTCCCGGAGGCTGGTGCATGATAGGGGATGTGATATACCCACTCARTGCCATGCTCTTTGGCCCAGGTGTCTATGAGGGTGTTTCAGAAATGGGTCCCGTTGTCTGACTCAATTCTTTCTGGGCTGCCATGTCGCCATAAGACTTGCTTTTCAGGATAGTGTTCTAGGCGGTGGCATGGGGCACGGGATACGTTTCCAGCCATCCGGTGGTTGCTTCCACCATTGTAAGCACGTGGCACTTGCCTTGGCGGGTTTGTGGGAGTATGATATAATCAATCTGCCAGGCCTCCCCATATTTRTATTTCAGCCATCGTCCTCCATACCAAAGAGGCTTCAACCGCTTGGCTTGCTTGATGGCAGCGCACGTTTCACATTCATGGATAACCTGTGCAATAGTGTCCACRKTCAAGTCCACCCCTCGATCTCGAGCCCATCTATATGTTGCATCTCTTCCTTGATGGCCTGARGTGTCATGGGCCCACCRAGCTACAAATAATTCACCCTTCTGTTGCCAGTCCAGGTCCACCTGAGCCACTTCGATCTTAGCAGCCTGGTCCACCTGCTGGTTGTTTTGATGTTCTTCAGTGGCCCGACTCTTGGGTAYRTGAGCAYCWAYGTGAYGYACTTTYACAACCAGGTTCTCTACCCAGGCAGCGATATCTTGCCACAATGCAGCAGCCCAGATAGGTTTACCTCTGCGCTGSCAGTTGTTCTGSTTCCATTGCTGCAACCACCCCCACAGGGCATTTGCCACCATCCATGAGTCAGTGTAGAGATAAAGTACTGGCCATTTTTCTCATTCAGCAATRTCTAAAGCCAGCTGGATGGCCTTCACTTCTGCAAATTGGCTCGATTCACCTTCTCCTTCAGCAGTTTCTGCGACTTGTCGTATAGGACTCCACACAGCAGCCTTCCACCTCCGATGCTTTCCCGCAAGATGACAGGACCCATCAGTGAACAGGGCATATTGCTTCTCCTTTTCTGGTAGTTTATTATACAGTGGGGCCTCCTCAGCATGCATCACCGCCTCCTGTGGCAATATTCCTTGCCAGGCTTGCCTTCTGGCCAATTTGTGATCACTTCCAAGATTCCTGGGCGACTGGGGTTTCCTATTCAGGCCCGTTGTGTGATCAGCACGACCCACTTACTCCACGTAGCATCAGTTGCATGATGTGTRSAGGGGACCCTCCCTTTGAACATCCAGCCCAGCACCGGCAGTYGGGGTGCCAGGAGGAGYTGTGCTTCAGTACCAACYACTTCYRAAGCAGCTCGAACCCCTTCATATGCTGCCAATATCTCTTTCTCAGTTGGRGTATAGCGGGCCTCRGATCCTCTGTATCCCYGACTCCAAAACCCCAGGGGTCGACCTCGAGTCTCCCCTGGTGCTTTCTGCCAGAGGCTCCAGGTAGGGCCATTCTCCCCGGCTGCGGTGTAAAGCACATTCTTTACATCTTGTCCAGCCCGGACTGGCCCAAGGGCTACTGCATGACCTATCTCCGGTTTGATTTGTTCAAAGGCTTGTCATTGGTCAGGGCCCCATTTGAAGTCATTCTTCTTCCGGGTCACTTGATAGAGAAGGCTTATGATCTGACTGTAATTTGGAATATGCATTCTCCAAAACCCCACACCACCTAAGAAGGCTTGTGTTTCCTTTTTGCTAGCTGGTGGAGACATGGCTGTTATTTTATTGATCACATCCATTGGGATGTGACGATGCCCATCTTGCCATTTTATTCCTAAAAACTGGATCTCCTGTACAGGTCCCTTGACCTTACTTTTTTTATGGCAAAACCGGCCTTCAGAAGGATTTGGACTATTTTCTCCCCTTTCTCAAAAATTTCTTCTTCTGTGTTGCCCCGTACAATGATGTCATCAATGTATTGCAGGTGTTCCGGAGCCTCACCCTGCTCCAGTGCAGTCTGGATCAGTCCATGGCAAATGGTGGGGCTGTGTTTCCACCCCTGGGGCAGTTGATTCCAGGTGTACTGGACGCCCCTCCACGTGAAAGCAAACTGTGGCCTGCACTCTGCTGCCAAAGGGATTGAGAAGAACACATTAGCGATATCAATGGTGGCATACCACTTGGCTGCCTTTGACTCCAGTTCATATTGAAGTTCGAGCATGTCCAGCATGGCAGCACTCGGACTATCATTCAGGCCACGATAGTCTACTGTTAGTCTCCACTCTYCATTMGACTTTBRCACTGGCCATATGGGACTGTTAAAGGGTGAGYGAGTCTTGCTGATCACTCCCTGGCTCTCCAGTTGACGAATCAGCTTATGGATGGGAATCAGGGAGTCTCAGCTGGTACGATATTGCCGCTGGTGCACCGCTGTAGTAGCAATCAGCACCTGTTGTTCTTTGACACTCAGCAACCCCACAATGGAAGGGTCCTCTGAGAGACCGGGCAAGGTAGACAGTTGTTTCATTTCCTCTGTCTCCAAGGCAGCTACACCAAAAGCCCACCGGTACCCTTTTGGGTCCTTGAAATACCCTCTC
>JAYKAV010002803.1:712325-741266 GCA_035582835.1 Phoebastria nigripes
AGCTCTTGGGATCCCCCTGTCACTCCAGAAATACAAATGGGTTCTGCCCCTTTATAGCTTGATGGCATCAGGGTACACTGTGCACTGGTGTCTACTAGAGCCTTGYGTGGATCTGTGGGTCTGATGTGCCAGGCCATTGAATCCACACAGTCCAGTAAACCCGGTGGTCCCCTTCCTCCACCTGGTTGGAGGCAGGGCCCCTCTAGTCCTGGTCATAGTATTCGTTACTCACTTCTTGTAAATATGAATCAGAAGTCCCTTTATTAAGATCAGGAGTAAGATCAGCCCTTCTACTCTGTCTGGGGAACAGACTTCACTGGAAACTGGAGCAGCAGTTTTTCTGAAGGACCCCCTTTTGTGATTGTTTTTCCTTGCAATTCACGTACCTTTGCCTCTAGGGTTGAGGTAGATTTTCCATCCCACTTCCTCATGTCTTCTCTGTGGTCACACAGGTAAAACCACAGGGTGCCCCAGGGTGTGTACCCACTATACCCTCTTTCTTGAGCAGAGGAATGCTTACTCCTAATAGTTGAGATACTGGTCCGTACAGGTGGGGAGTAGGACATATCCTCTTTGAGTTGCTGGACCTCCTGGGACAGTTTTTCCATAGCAGAGATGCAGGCCTATAGGGAGGAGGAGAGACTTTCTTCATATTGCTGGATTTGGCCAGCCAATTCATCTACTGTTTGTTCTTCTCCATCTTTCCAGGTCAGTATTGCGAATGAGTTGGCATACAATGCTGGTGTGCTCCGTACAAACTTACGCCACATGGGTCGGGTGCACTTGACTTCATCCGGATCTTTGGGTAACTTCTCATTGTCCAGGTCATCATAAATCACCTCCAGCATGACTAATTCCCTCAGGTACTGGATACCTCTCTCCATGGTGGTCCACTTGCCTGACTGACATATAACTTCTTCCTTGAAGGGATACCTTTCCTTCACACTTGACAGGAGTCGCCTCCAGAGGCTGAGGACTTGTGCCCCTTGCCCAATCGCTTTGTCAATGTCCCCTTCCCTAGAAAGGGATCCTAGCTGCTTGGCTTCCCTCTAGGGAGAGAACGTCCCTCTAATTCCAGGCTACTGGCCCCGTTATCCCAGCATCGGAGCAGCCAGGTGACAATGTGCTCGCCTGGATGACAGCTGAAATCTTTTCGCATGTCTCGCAGCTCACTCAGGGATAGGGATCAGGTTGTTACTGCCTCGTTTATGAGTTCTGCCTCTTCCTCCTCCTGTTCTCATGATGGCCCTGCTTCGGAGTAGTTTGCCTTATCCACTTCTTCCCTTAGTAGGGAAAGAGTTTCTTCTCTTACTAAACGAGCTGACTTTCACTTCCAACATTTCTTCTTGTGTATAGAGGTGGCTGATACCGGCACAGGTTGGTCCTCTGGTTCAGCTGCAGTGCCTGTTGTGGGGGTTGGAGTAGCCGCAGTGTCTGTTGTGAGGGTTGGAGTAACCACAGTGCCTGTCGCTTTGTCATCAGATCCAGAGACCTTCTCTTCCCTTTGAGGGTACTGAATAGTGTTGAGCAGGGCTTGTTAGGCATGGGCCAGGCCCCAGCACATTGCAGTGATTTGTGTGTCTCTGGAATTGCCAGGGTGACAGCATACTTTTTCCAAATATTTTACTAGTTTTTCAGGATTCTGCACTTGTTCAGGGGTGAAGTTCCAAAACATTGGAGGTGCCCACTGTCCTAGGTACTTGCCCATACTATCCCACACACCCTGTTATCCACTGCATAACTATCCAGCCTCAGGGCAGATCTCTGGGTGGTATTTTTAAATAGTTGTTTAACCTTAAACAAGGCCTGAAATGCATTCAGGAGACATAGCAATAGGAACATGCTGGTTTGAACATCCCAAGGATATTCAAAATTCTGAAGAGCTATTGTAAGTAACCTGGAGGAGAAGGGGAAGGTGAAGGAGCAGGGCAAAGTGTCCCCCCTTCTCTCCCCTATAAATTGGCTCTCCAAGGCAAAAACATGAAAAGTGTAATTATTAATAGTTTCCGAGAGATGGTTCCTGAAGTACGGAGATGATGGCAATGCTGAGTACAAAAACCAGACTAGTCTCACGACCAGTAATTTTATCATAACATAAGCCAGTGTTACACAGTACAGCAAAATGGGACCAGTAATTTTATCATAACATAAGCCAGTGTTACACAGTACAGCAAAATGATAACCTTAATCCAGCCCCCAGAGGTGATAAACAGCACAACAGGGAACATACACAGCAAGTAAGGTGTTACATAACACAACTCTGAGAACAAGCACAACAAATCTGAGAGCAAATAAATCAACATTGTGACCAGCGACTATTAACCTAATAATGAACGCTTATAACAAATTTGTTCTAACGTGCTCTGGTCAGATCTGTCATTATCTCAACACTTCGAGCCCCACGTTGGGAGCCAAAAAGGACTGTTATGGTTTAACCTGGCAGGTAGCTAAACACCACACAGCCATTTGCTCACTCCCCCGCAGTGGGATGGGGCAGAGGATTGAAAAAAAAAAAGGTAAAACTTGTGGGTTGAGGTAAAGACAATTTAATAGGACAGAAAAGAACAGGAAAATAATAATAATGATAAAAGAATATACAAAACAAGTGATGCACAATGCAGTTGCTCACCACCTGCTGACCGATGTCCAGCCAGTTCCCAAGCAGCAGACCCCTGGCCAGCTTTTCCCCTAGTTTATATACTGAGCATGACATCATATGGTATGGATATCCCTTTGGTCAGTTGGGGTCAGCTGTCCCAGCTGTGTCCCCTCCCAGCTTCTTGTGCACCCCCAGCCTACTCGCTGGTGGGGTGGTGTGAGGAGCAGGAAAAGGCCTTGACTCTGTGTAAGCACTGCTCAGCAGTGTGTTATCAGCATTATTCTCATCCTAAATCCAAAACACAGCACTATACCAGGTACTAGGAAGAAAATTAACTCTATCCCAGTTGAAACCAGGACACCCATGCTAATGTGTCCAATATGACATGTGGCTTAGAGGTCTGTGGTTGCTGAAATTTTCCTGGTACTTTTTTATGAGGATAGTCATTGCTTTTGTTTTCCTGCATTCCCGTACCAAAGTAAAACAAAAGGTTACATACTACCTTTAGTGATTCAGATTGTTCATTCCTGAGTTGTACTAGAGTATGTGGATGAATACTGCCTGGTCCTGGTGACTGGTTAGAGTCCATTATGCCTGCTTGTAGTATAACTTCTTTCGCAGTTCAATTTCAGACAGACCCTTTGTTGCAGCCCCTTCTGCCCCCAAAGGGTTCCAATACAGTCATCTCAACTTCTTCTACAACAAATGCCAGTGCAGAGGCCTTGTTTAGCTTCTGTGTAATGACTTCGGGTGCTGCTGTTTTATCAAGGTTGTCAGTTGGTCTTACAAACTCCCTGACAGAGTTTTTGCTCCTCATGTTTTGGAAAGAAAAAATTAGCATTAGAAGATTTGATTCCTCCAGCTAGTTAAGATAGATTGTTAAGATCTCTGGGGTTTTTGATTTTTCTTCCCCTTGACTTGCTTTTTTGTGTTTTTACATTTAATCTGTTAGAATTTATTTCTATTTTCTTTGCTTAAATACAATTTTGGCTTTTTTTTTTTGGCTTTTTTTTTTTTTTAATTGCCTCCTTTGCTTTGCTGTTTAGTCAATCTGACATCCATAGTGATATTTGTTCTCTAGATCAGAGAGAACCAGACTGTATATCTGTTATAGTGTCTGTGGCACAGAGCTGCCCTTCCTATGGTGGGTGGTGATAGCTAATATTTTTTTTAAAAAAAGGTTTATGAATCTTGGCTCCAAATCATTCCTATAAATCCTGTATAGAATAATAATAGTGATTAGTTCAGCATTTATGGCTACATCCATTTTGTTTTCCAGTGCAGATTTGAACATATACTTAAATTCAATTTCATCTTCCATTTGTATTTGGTGCCAGCACAAACTCTGATTTGGGAAGAGGAGAGGTGGCTAAGACACAGAGATGTGTAAGAAAGTTAGGGAAAGAGGGAAGGGAAAAATGGCAGAGTTCAGAGTAAAGAAGTGGAAAGGAAGATCAAATGGGTAGAAGTAAGAAGAAAGGAAAAAAATGAAAGTGAAAAGACAGCGGACATACTACGTGGTGGAACATGAGATTAAGAAATTATGTATTGAACAAGATCAATGACATAGTTATTTAAATAGTAGAATCCAGGATATATCCAGTTAAGTACTAAGCACATAAGTATACAAAATTTTAAGTACTAATGCATATAAGCACATAAAACCTGAAGTCATGAAACACTTAATGACTCAGCTATAAATCAGTTGTCTTCCACCAGTCTCAAACTTAATGGAGCTGGATAGTGGGAGGTGCAGCTTTGGCCTCCCAGTCTCTTGAAGAGCTGTTCCAATCTTTATGGCCCCAAAGCTGTATAGCTAGTTTGACTTCTTTGTGTTTTACACATTTCCTAAATTATTAGGTACAGGGATGCACTAACGTAAGAATTATTATTGAGTTTTTATTTACTTTGAAATTTAGTAGAAGGAACATGCACCTATGCTTTTTGCATTATTAGTATATTTTAGGAAAAAATAAAGTTTGATAATATTGAGTTTATTTTTGCAAAGTGCTGAATACTTTTTGATGATGCCATCAAAGATTGAAGCCTTGTAAGAAACTTAATCAAAGAATCTGAAGATACAGCTTTCAGGTATTGGTGAACACAGTATCTGTAGAAGTCACTTATCACTGATATAGGTTAGATGCTGTCAAATGTATCAGTATGTGCTGCTTCTAGAACAAGAAGACTTCAGAATCAGCAAGATATTTTTATGAAATAAAAATGCAGTTTTATACTGAAAAGCTTTTGCTTCTTTAGTGAAGTTCTAATCTGAGTAGTAGTAAATTCAATTTTTCCTGTATCCGTCGAATTCAAATGTCTGCTGACTGGGCTGTGTGTGTTAGTTACAGCTTCTACATTTAGAAATCTTTAAAGAGCTTAATGAAAATGGAGACTTCTTCCAGTTTCTTATAAAAAATACATCAAATGAAAAAAATTCCGTATGCAGTTCATAAGTACTGAGCTACATGTGATATATGCATGTGATATGTAGGTCTCTAATCGTGTATTCACTGAATGTATTCTGGTATAGAGAAGCGCATATGAAAAGTATTCCAAAGTAACCATTGTAAGCTAGAACAGGAAGAAAATAATTTTGGCAGATCAGGGCTTATCCTTTACATTCTTGATTATTGTGCACCACACAGATATGATTCTGGTATAATAGAAAGTATAATTGCTGTGATTTTGATTGACATCTTGGATGTTATTGTAAGATACAGAATAGATAATGATGGTGACAGGGACCTTGGAAAAATTCAAATAGAATTAAGGTTAGAATTAAGTACTGAGACTTTAAGTATAGTAGAATATTTAACTACTTACAGCTCAAGTTGTAAATTTTTTTTTAAACGTTTGAAATCTGCAGTTTCTACAGTAAAGTGAAAATACTCTGGTGGATGTTGCTTCCTTCTCTTTATACTGCTAAACAATTGTGGCAGGGCTGACTTCTATCACTAGCTCGATTTTTCATGTGAAATATCCCAGACCACAAAGAAAGTAGTTCTTGAATTTTCCCCAGTAGAGAAATACTCCTGGATCCACTTTGGTACACCTGGAAACCTCATTTCCTTCTTGTAATATTCCTTAATATTTTCTGAGAGAGTCCATAGACATTGTCTGGTTTGCTTGAACCTTGATTTAATAGCATAGAGTTTAAGGACTATGTCGTGAACAATTGCATTACTGACAGTAAGAATTGAGTTTACAGCTATGAATCAAGTCTCATGAAAAAAGGAGCTTTATGAAAGGTATTCGGAGTATTAAATGGAAGGAATATCATGAAATAAAATTAGTATGCTTATGCAAATGACCTAGCTATGACTTCATAATTTGTAATGGTATTCAGTTTGGCAGTGTTTACACTTGTTAATGACTTCCTTTATGAGTGATAATTGATCTTGCTCATTATCATATTAAATCCTTGATCATATGTCATTAGTTGGGAATGTAATAAATGGTCTGTTTGATTTTTAGTGTAATGAACTAATTAGACTAATTAAAATCAATATGTGTGCCAATATTAGACTTTGAATCCAAATGCTGCTGCTGTCTGCTGGCTAAAAATCAGCAACTCAGTAAAAAAGTGGCCTAATGCTGATTTATGAGCACTTGATGAACGTGAGGTAGAATAAATTGCTTGTAGTGATAGAAAAAGCATTAGTGAAGTACAAGATACTAAGTGCATTGTAAGGTCAGCAGTAAGGGCATACTTACATGTGTAGTTATGTGGCACCTTTAAACCTTCCTGGTTGATTAGATCATTCTTCAGAAATTATTCAGTTTAAATATTGTAAAGTGCATTAATCTATATTTATAAATACAATATTCTATGTATGTGTCTGGATCTACACACAATTTATTGTTCTCTGTGTGCATATGTGTTTATGTATGTTAGCACATTTTGTAAATTTTACATTTTGTACAGCACTTTTATTTCTATAGTAATCTGTGAATATACCACATAGGTCGCACTTTCAAATTTAGTAATGTACTGTTATTACAATGTGTTATTCAACCATGGTATCCATTCACTTTTATGTTTATGAGGAATTGTGTTTATAAACCCTAAGGGAGACAGGAACACATCCTGTAGTTCTGTAATGACCTTTTGGAGAAGAAGGAACTGGCTATTGGGAAGGGAAGGGGAATATTGTTGCAGAATTTGGGATCTTGTTAGTATAAGCAGCAAAAAATTAGTGGAAATCCTTTTGGCTCCAACAAGAGATTAGAAAAAATGTGAGGTGATGGGGAGAAGTATGCCACATTCTTATCTTCAACAAAAATACTGCTCAGAGAAAAATTTTTGTGTGTTAAAGTTTTAAATGAAATTAATATATTTTTTGAATGTCCATATTTTTAAAAGATCTGCCTAGATACCTCATAGGTTCTTTGTGGAGCACATGATATTTTCAAAATGAAGTATAGTATGTCTATTAATGATAAGTGTCGGACAGATCAGAGCTTTATTTTGCCAGTCTTCCACTATTTATTTTGTAGTAATTATGCGTTTATTTTGTCGCTAAGAAAGCTCAAAGCCTGCTTGCTTTCTTTTTTGTTTGTTTTGGTTTTGGTTTGATTTTGGTGGGACACAGACATTCAGAATTAGTGGGGTCCCCGTCCTTTCCTCCCACCTCTCCCACCACACACTTACATGTACAGTGTGGTGTTGAAGAGAATACAGAACGGCAGAGGAGAATTTGGTACATTGTTTCTCACACCTTGAGGATGTCATTTAATATCAGTGTATTCACTGAATGTATTTGGATTGTTGTTCAGTTGTCAGTGTCCCAATCAGTAAAGCAGAATAAATGATATACACCTAATTTCTAACTAAATAGTACTAATGCTAAGTACAAAAAATTGATAATGTAAATAAGTAAATATGAAGGAACAGAGCTCAGAATCTTATGGCTCCCAGGTCTAAACTTAATCCATGAGCTCACGTGGCTTTTGAGGAAGTACCTCTTCCACTTAAGTCACTGAAAATGTGGGTGTTCAGACACTCTAAATTTCAGGCTTTGTAGGAATAATCCCTTAATCATCTGACCTAATTTTGATGATGAATATTTTAAAATAGTGGTGACTTATTAATAAGGATTTCAGAAAGGCATGATTTGAAATAGGTGTCAACTCTAATTTAAACAAGTACTTGAAGAAAATCTACAGCATTAATGTAGACTTAAATTGATAGTAGCCATTGAAATTTCATTTTTTTCTTGAGCTTATAGACAGAAGAGAAGAACTCGTGTTCAGAATATGTACTCATGTACTGTACAGTGAGAATAAAATCTGTTAAAATGGTTTACCTTTTTAATGGTTGCTTTTAGTGGTTTATTTGAGACACTTAAAGCTTGGGAACAATTCTTTGAGTGTTTTTCACTAGATAATTACTAATTGTCAGATTCAGTAAAATCAGTAATTACTAATAGGAAATGCTTAACTGATTGTCATTGCCCACGGTATTTAAAATTTTAGTCTTTGGATGAGCTCGGAACAGAAGCTTGAAAATTATGTGTATTAATCTAAATATGGGAGACTATGTATTGATTGGAAACGTCTTTATGGTAAGAACTATGTACACTGTCTCAGATACAGCAAACATACATTGCAACAACAGACTATACTTAGGGGAGTATATGCAGCTTGAATCCCAGAGAAAATACTTTGTTTTGTGCCTGAAGCAGTATACCCCGGGAACATGAATGAGTTCCTTTATGTCTGAGATGCATTCAGTATGCATATTATCAGCCCTCTGATCCAAAGCACATAACCAATGTCCTTGATTCCTATAAAAGTACCAAATGCCCTGAGGAGCTGTGTGGGTTTGAAACATCTGACAGTTGTTTGTGAGGTGGCACGAGTTCAAGTACCTTTCTTAGCAGCAAGGTGGGGGGGGGAGACACTTCTGCTAGGGTTTTCAAATCAATTTTTCGTCCTTCATTTACCAAAGTTGAGAAAGGAACTTGTTTAAAATGGGGTGTCTGTCCATTAGTATGGTAAGTGCTCCACCATGTCTTTCTTCTTGTATGAGAGAAACAGGGAATAAAAAGAAATCTTATGTACAGTTGAGTTGAATCTTGGCCCAACGGAAAGCAACAGAAATTTAACCCTTCACTTTAGTTTTACTAGGCTGGCTGTTAGCCAAGATGTATGTATGCTACTGAGTCATTACTCTTGCTATTGCAAAGTTTAATGTCTAATTTTGAACTTTGAATTTTCCTTAAAGTAATTCTGTAGAAAAGAGGTTACTATCTTTGATGTTATTTTCTTTGGTATTACTTTTTTTTTTATGTGATAAAAAGAAGAAAAGTTTCTGAGAATTTTTTTAAAAAATCAATGTTACTTTAATTCCTTCTTTCTTTTAGCAGTATTTCTCCTCATCTGTGAAATAATAGTTCACTGACCTAGATCTTGAACCTTCTGTGAGGATGTTTATCTAGTTATCATAATTTCAGCATTCTTTTTTACTTTAGATGTATGGTATATTTTGCCCTTGCCTGATACTTTCCTTTTTGGAGAGATGGGGGGAATGGCATGGTCAAGATAAAAAGGATGGGAAAAAGGGGTAAGAGCTGTATCCAAATGAGTCAATGCTTCTCTCTCCTTGATAGGGGGAGCTAGGTGGGAAGTTATTGATCAAAGGGGAAATGCAGGAGAGCTTATTGGTCCTGGTTCATCTGGGAACTAACTGGTTTGGCTCTTGAAGCCATACAAATCATCAGTGACTGAACTAGCTACCGTCAGTTAGGACACACCAGGAGACAGCAAATAAGGATAAAGGAAAGTCACATGCCTGAAGGAACAAGTTTTTTTGTTTGTTTGTTTGCTTTTTTCTTTGGGGAGGAAAGAACCATGTTGTCCAGTCAGATTTTCCAGTTTCATAGAGTTAGGGAAACCAAAGCTATCAATCAGATCCAAAGGTTTCTTATGCTTTGTCTCAACTCAGAGAAGGTGTTGACTGTGGAGTGTCTTAGCAAGTGAGTTTCTGTGCTGCCAAATAACTGTTAACCGGATCTAAGAGTTACTGTGCCAGATGAACCACGACTGTGGGCCTGATACTTGCTGATAGACCCTGAATTTTAGGAAGGGCCTTTTGATCCAGTAACTAGGTCTTTGCCCAGCTTACCTCATAAATTGAGAAGGGATTCTAGTGTTTCCTGGCCATGGGTTGTAGAAAGCATTGTATTTGGGAACATACTCTTACTAAAAAGAAAGCCGTAGCCTGATGCTTTAATCAGCATCATGTGTCTGTGTCGTTGTGTATATGAAGCAGTGAGAAGTCTTCACTGGTTGTCTATTATGTTGTCTGAATTGTGCTCTTCACAGATTAATTTGATATCTAAGAAAGTCTTAGAAGTACGTCAAAACATTCCTTCAATTCTATAACACTTAATTTGTAACAACAGCAAATTTAATCTAATCCACTGTTATGCCACCTTTGTATAGATGTTCTGAAATTCTTCAGATTTGTCTGGTAGTCCTCATCCAGTCTGGAGCTTGGAGCTAGTTAGTGCCTGTATTGGTCATTCTATTCAGTTCTGACAAAACAGGAAACTTTCATGTAGCATATAAAATATTATTTACTGGTGCAGAAGAAATGAAGACCCCAAGTGAACAAAAAGAGACACTTTTTATGTCCACGGCCAACTCATGCTTTGCCAGGGAACAGTTTAGGTCCCGTTAGTGCAGATTGCCCTGTGCTGACTGTGTTGATGCCAGCACGCTCTGGAATGGGCTACCCACAGTGCATGTTACGAGGAACAAACCATAATGGTGCTCAGCCACACACTGCTGTAGCACAGTAGGCATGTCTAGTCCTGCCACTTGCCTGCTCCATGCATGATAGTGTAAACACATCTTAAAAGGGAGCTATACTCCCTGCACACCTATAGAGACTATCTAGAATTTTTTATCAACACAGGCTTTCTGCTCTTTCTGCTGCTACTTGCAATGATGCTCCTTAGCAAATGATGGCAGAGAGACACTATGGGAAAATCTTATCCGGATGAATGGTTCCAGATGAGTACAATTTGAAGAAGAAGTTGTGCCTTTAAGGAGCCACTGCTCCGGTAGAACTTCAGTTCATGGTCCTTTGCCTCAGCTTCCTTTGAGTCATGAATCAGGTGACTGTCCTTGTAGAGGGGAGATTTAGGGGAAGGGAAAATATTACCTGGTGAGGGGTAAGTCCTGCATATCTACAATAACTGTAGTTGGCAGCCATTCTCCCCTTCAAAGTCTTCTGCTGAAATATGTTGCATATACTTTGGGACAAGCTCACAAAGATTGAAGTGCCTGTTTCTGTGGAGTATGGCAGTACCAGACTCCTCCTAATAAGTTAGATATCAATCTGAGATGGATCCACTGTAAGTCTTCTGGTTATAGAGACCTGCAGTGCTGTGCTGCAGACCTGCCACTGCCTCTCTCTGCACTGGTTATGTCCTCAAAGTCATCCTTAAATGCACAGGGGGCCATAGACAACATTCATAGCTCTACATTATGCCCGTCACATGGTCTTACAATTATGTCATTTGTAGCAGTTGACCATTATATATTTGTCCGTAGGTATTGTGGCTGCTGCTGCAGGCTGCACACGATGCATGGTACTGAACACCACTTGCCAGACAGCACAGCCCGGGACCTCACAGACTTTCAGCTTGATCCTGCACTACTGCAGGGTCATGGTGGGATGGCAGCCCTGCAGAGAGCCCAGGCTTGCAGACAGCCAGTAACTGAGTGAGTGCCAACACCGGGTCATGTGAGAGTCACTGCCACTTTACTAGCAAAATCTGTGTTGGGCAGCTGCCAAACTTTTTTCTGGATTTTTAGCAGTATGCCTGGCTACTCTTGTGTCTAGCAGACCTGTTGTCTCCATCAAAAGTAATACATGAAGATATATATGCCTGTACAGTGCCGCCTGCGCATCCAGGTTAATTGCAGCTCAACAAACACCACATGGGCCTTTGTGGCCAGAGTTGCAGGTACCTGCAAGCACCACATACCTACACTGTATCAACAAGGTCTCCTACTAAATTCCTCTCACATCCAGACAAAGCAGAAGCAAGAACACCTATCCTAAGCTCTCTTCTTACATTCTCAAAAGATACAATATACCCCCCAAAATAATATTTGAGGTCTCCAACAAACATCTCTCCTCACCATATCAAGCATAGTCAATAACGTGGTAAAGCTCCCTGACCTGAAAAATGGAAGTGAATCAGGAGTCTGGTATCCAGTTACATCCTTTGGCAAGACTGAGGTATTTTGGGCTGATACCTATCCTCAGATTTAAATTATACTATGGTCACTGAAGACAACTGTGTCTGTTGTGTCTTATGGATTGCTTTGGGCTAGTTTATCCCTGACAGTTATTAATTGTTTATAATGCTGGAGCTCCCATATCTGGCAAGATTCTGGTGTAAGTATTCATATCAAAGGCTGTCTACCACAACATGAAGTGCCTCAGATCCTCTGAAGTTTTATCATGTATATGTTTTCACCAGCCAAGAAAAGGGATGAGTAGTCTTTAGCAAACTGTGATTTTGCTGGAGTTAGCAAAATGAAATCCAATAATTTTGTTTTTTCAACTAAATACTGTAGTATGCTTTTCCACTGAATATTTCTAGTAAAAAAATTTCTTTTCAGTCCACATGAAGTTTATATGAAACTTCTGACTCCAGAAGTGCAATGAACCATTAGCAGTCTGATGATATAAGTATTAGTAACATTTATTTCTTAAGATAACTCCTTCCTAAAGTTAGTATATTAACTACCTACAGTAGAAAAAAACCCCTAATCTAAACCAGAATCAAACATATTAAAATATGCAAGCAATTACTTTCTGATTAACACCACATAAACTGAGACTATGTATGAATCCAAACAAATCTGAATCAAAGATATTTCTTTAACACTAAAGGTCTATGCTAAATAAAAATTTCACAAATGTTGCCATATATCTGTCTTACGGATAGATGGGACAGAGTCAGAAACGATATATTTGAGAGTGAATGTATACAGGAATATATGAAAAAAAGTATTCAGAGAAAAAAATGACATAATTGGACACATTTCACTAGATTTAACTGATTTTTGTTATTTATAAATTTTACATCTATTTTTAATTAATTCTAACCTTATATATCTTCTTTGCAAGAACTTCTTTCCCAAAAACTTCTAGGGAAACCAAAGTTATTTGTGCAAGCTTTCTAATTTGTGGACCCTTTTTTACAGATATTACTATAATCTTATTAATAATTTGTAAGCCAACTATATTCTAATTGTGTTTGTAATAGTATGTGATATTTTCTTTCGTATTCAGCCTCCCATGATGGTCTTTTTTATGTAAGAACATATCTTATTGCTGAACAGTTAGTTTGAATAAGTATGTAAAAAAGAACAAAATACATTCAATTTTTAATATTTATTAAATAGTATTGAATTTGTATTTTGATTGCCAAAAGTTACATGATATAATCTTTTAAAGGAATCCTGAAGAAAATACTCATTCCATCTTGATGCAGCTATGAATAACATAAGAGAGAATTTCTCACATTACAGCAAGGTATCTGCCTTCCCACTATATTTTTCAAATTTTTAAAAAATTGAAAGCCAAAGCATATTTTCTGAAATCAAAGAGGGATTTAAGTAACCAAAGCACAGTTAGCAGAATTAGAATCCTGATTCACACTAGAAAATGTGCTGGGATCTTTCATTCACATATTTAGGGTTAAACTCGTCATTCAAAGTATTGGGCATCTAGACACTGAGAGAATTCGGATACATTCTGGCTTCTGGGACTTTGTCTTGGTTGCTTCATATCTCATAATGGTAAAAAAATTCAATCAAATTGACATAGATGATAGGAAGAATAGAGTGTGACAATTGCTCATGCTACTAAGATTTGAAGAACTGGGTTCACATTTCACAATTTTCTTCCAAGAAAAACCTTCATACTCCAGTGTACAAATACCCAGGATAATGCTTTCTAATACAATGTATCATCATGTAACTTTATTTAAAATAAACCCTGAACTGAAAAATATAGATTCTAAAGAAAACACATAGATATGTTTTTCTCTTTCTTCCATTCTTTTTTTACAGTTGTACAGAATTAGCTTGGAAAGCGGTTTTACATTTATTGACTTTTGGTATCGTTTTTAATTTGCATCTTGCTGCTTGATGGCTCCACTTGATGGGTACAGTATGACAACAGGTAATAGATACAATAACAGTAAAACCGTCATCATTACTGCTGGGACTGGAAACCCCCATCATTGCTTTTTTTAGCTTTCCTCAGCTGGAAAGTTTTGACATCTGCTGGTTTGGGACATAGCTGAACAGCTGTCAGCAGTAGGGTAGCTGCTTTCAGCAGCAGTTGGCGGGATGGCAGGGTGCCAGCTTGTACCATCTGTGCGCCTGACATTTCATTCTAATTAACAGTAGGGTTAATTGTTCTGGCAGGCTCAAATGTAGTGTCTAACATTACCCAAGGGAAACATGTACAAGTGCAGGAGTGGCAGGGAGCTGGGGACAGCGTTGCTAACAAACCTATTGAGGGAGAATGGTTAACAACTACTGATGATTTTACTAGCTGGCCACATGCAATAAGGCTGAGGTATTTTTTTATTCTGATGAATTATGCCAAGCCTGTAATGATGTAGAAGAAATCAAGCTTTGAAAGGCTGAGACTGCTGCCTTGGGGCAATTGAGAGGGAACAATTTGCATGTTATTACTGCATATTCATACCTAATTGTGTTAGGCTTTGCTAATAGAGCAGAATGACAGTATGAAAAATCGAGCAACTGCTTTATAGCCAACAAAGCTAGTGTTTTTTCCCTACACTATGAGTGCTGAATGATCATTTAGACATTTAGTTGTTCAATATGACAAGTCTACCATTTGTTAGCTTGACATATAGTAATTTATAAAGAAGTATTCTAATTTTACTTTTAGTTTATTCTCATTTTATACAGTATTCATGGTAGCAATTTGAATAGGGATATTCATAGCTATTGTGAGTAGTTGTGATTCAAATAAAACTATTTTGTGTGAAGTATTTCTATTGTTTTATGATGTATTAATTTTAATGTTTAAATAGCTTTTTCAGATGTTAATATAACATAAACAAGAAGTTGATGAGAAATCTCTATTATGATCATGTTGCTACATACTGATTTAGCTAATGTTTTTACATTCCCATTCAGACCCCTATTTCTAGAGTGATGGGGTTGCAGGTTGGTTTAAGAAGTTGTCAAGTAACACCATACCAGGTCTATAGATTCTAAATCCAAAAATACTGATATGCTCAATTTAGGCTGAGTTACAATCCAGCATGTAGGTGTAAATATCTCAAAACATCAAACAGAATGCATTTTTGTCATATATATTTATGCAACACTACAAAAATAGACCTGCCTCTTCAGTAAAATTGAACCTCAGTTCCACTGTGAGTTATTAATGGTTTACTCTTCCAAATTTATAGGATCTCATTTCTTATTCCCTTCTTTCATACTGTTCCATAGACACGACTAATACTCTAGAAAACATTACCATAGATCACATATATTAAAATATTAGCGGTCTCTGAAAATTTTGAAATTAACTAGCTTAATTTTTAAAAATACTGAAAAAGTTGATAGTGATACCAGACATGATAGAAAACTCATGAAGGAAGGCCAGAAATAAGATTTTCAGTAGCTTGTAAGTAATTTTGGAATCTAAATTACTTGAACATGTAGCAGGCCTAAATTGCATGGTAAACTGATGGTAAACTTTTCTCAGAGGGAAGTGCCCTTAGTTCATTAGTGTATTGGTTAATCTCAGAAATAGTAGATGAGATTGTCAAAACTTGGACACAATAGAGGGAACTGGAAGAAACTGAGGTGGATTTTCAGTTGTTTGTGTGCTTTATTGTTGTAAAATTAAAAGAAATTTTTAATATGCTTGGTGAAACTTGAGATTCAAAACTTCTTTATATTATTTGGTAATTGTTGACTGATGTATAAATCTGTTTATACAAATGTAATGCTTTCTTCATGGAGGAACATTGTACTGTGGCTAGTTTATACTTGGTTTTGTATGTAGTCAGTAGAAACATTTGTATTCCATCTACTTTGTTTATATGCAAAATATTTCCAACATATAATGAAATTATTTCAGTATTATTTATTTTTACGACTAGTACTGATATGTTTTATGCAAGGTATTTAAATACTGCAATCTGTGCAATTGAATATAATCTTCGAGTAGGTCACTACATAACTGAAGTGCATGCAATATGGTTACATTCTAAAACTGTGGTTATTGGTCAGTATTTTTTTTTTTACTTTGGATGTGGAACCTTACTCCCAAAACTACTTTCTTTTTTTTTTTTTTTTTTCCCCCCCCTCTTTTGTAAGGAGATTCTGATTTATAAAGAAATCAGATGAAAACATGAAGACTGGTATTGAGCTTCTAATGTTACAATTGCAGCAAGGAACAATGTTACTGCTACAGTAGGAATGACCTTAACAAAGTCTCAAGTGAAAAAGACATCTCACTGGATAGATTTATAATTTTTACCTTTTAAATAAACCAAATGAACTTAATGCTTTAGTTCCTTTCAAAACCAAAAAGACTCGACTGGTTATATTTACCTGGATATTACAAAGAATGTCACTGAATATATATGAACATCTTTAACAAATCAACATTCTGAAAATGCCTAGAGCTAATGTAATTTATTATGCATGGAAGAAGATGCTAAATATATTGGCCTTCAGCAGAAAATAATAAAATGGTTTGATTAGGTTTAATTTAATTATTGTTGTAAGTGAAAATCCTCTATTCCTGCCTTCTCTGTCCTTCAAAGAATTCCTCATGGAAGAAAAGCAGTAAAAAATCCACTTACCATGTTGCAAAAAGGCATGTCAGTCAAGGCCATTATGAGGTCTTGTCCACTCATTTCCTTGTCTTCTATTCTTTTTTTTTTTTTTTTTTTTCCTTTTTGAACTGTAACAGCTGAGCTTCAGTTCTTTGCCATCTGTACTCTAAGTATATACCTAATCTGGTGCCTTCCTGACCTCCTGGTGGAAAACAAAGTAGAAAATCTGCCAAGACTTTACAAGACTGAAAAGTTAAATTAACAAAATAATGCAATTAAGATTATGGTTAATGTTCCTCTTTCAGGACTTGCCAAAGAAGATTCTTCTACGCTGAGTTTATTCTTGATTTGTAGTCTGGATGTATTTGACTACTCCTTATTCCTTCCTGCAGGTAGGTGAGCTCTCCGTTATACATTTCCTGTATCAAACTCCAAATCTCATAATCATAGGAATTTTTTGTCATCACTTTCTCTACAAAGCAAATATTTCTAGCCAATACTATTAGTATTACTTCTTTTTCTCAATATCTCTTAATATAATACACTGCAGTTTTAAATACATAGGTAATCCATATGCTCCATCCTTTCTAAACAGGTTCTTGTTGGAGCAAGGTTTTTTTTATTCCTTTCAGTAGGTTCCTTTGCTTTTCACAGCATACAAGTTAATGTCTTTTTGTCATTTAATCAGGCTTCTATCATATACTATTTTCTCTCATAAAGAAGATCCATGTCAGAATTTAAGTCATGTCACTTTTTTTGATAGGAACATATAAACATTTTCATAAAATATATTTTCTTT
Organism: Phoebastria nigripes; assembly: GCA_035582835.1. NCBI lineage: Eukaryota > Metazoa > Chordata > Aves > Procellariiformes > Diomedeidae > Phoebastria > Phoebastria nigripes. The sequence goes on from JAYKAV010002803.1 coordinate 729,589, forward strand.
TTTTGTATTATCACTTCACAGTTATAGAAAATATTTGAGGCCTTATACTCTTAAGATTTTTTTGTGGGTTTATACAGACTGTTCTAAGTCTGTCTGAAAGGTGGAAAGAAGAGTACGTTCAATGGAATCTTACATCAAGAGAACTGTGAAATCTGGGTAGCCAGTATTTAGAGTTAGTAGCTATTACTAGCTGAATCTCGGTTTCTACACTGCTTCCACTGGAAATTTCTTCCACCCTACTTTGCAGTGTATGTTCATATATATTCCTATTCATATACAGTTCATTTGTATGTAAGGAATTCTGGTGAGCAAGCAGCAGACAGAAGAAATACAAATCAGGGAAACATTGTTTACATATAGTTTTTATTTACCTATCCTTATCTTTCCTGTCTTTTTCCTTTTTCTTTTTCTTTCTCCTTCATGCTATCTTTTAAAAAATACATTTTATCCTATGCTTATTTCCAGATATTTCTATGCTTATTTCTAGATACTAATTTACTTTGGAAACTTTTGGACTATGAAAGAAGTGAACAAGTTGTTGTCTTTATACTTGTCTTGATTGACAAAACCTTTTGGTTTTGAGGAATTTTTGCTGTTCTGATTAGTGGTGGGTGTAAAAATAAAACTGTCTCTAAGAGATTCTGTTGTGCATGATGACGGAAGGGGGAACACAACAAATACCATTACTGATAATTTTTCTATCTATCTCAAATTTTTCCTCATGCAGAAGTACAGCTAAATCGTTTCATGCTGCCACATCAACAATACTGCAGTATGGAAAAATCCTTTACTTTGTGGGTGAGGTTGATACAATTTTGATGGATGTGAGTGCTTGGCATATTCATCTTTAATTACCATCTAGAATTGTTTCAGATTTTTTTTAAAACAAGGAAGAGTAAAAACAAGCCTCCAGAAATAGTAAAAATTTGGTTTGGCTGAAGCTTACTGAAACAGAGTTATATTGATTTTGGCTACTTCTGTTCCATATATTTAGTTGATCTGAACATGATTTTTGTTATTCAATATCAATAATTTTTTAATGTTATAGTTGGAAGGTATATTTTGAATTAATATTTCCCATACTAGAGAACTGTGGATTTTACTATAAATTGCAAGAATATTTATTATTAGCTTGATGCCAACTATATATTTTTGTTAATATTCATAGTAAGTGTTCATACTGCAAGGAACATGATACTAAACTGTGAATTTAAATCCTGTTACTAACTTGCAGGGTTTTTCAAATTGTAATATTATGGAATTACAGAGTATTTGAGCTGCCCTGTCAATGGGCACAACTGAGAAGAGGCTGGCTCCATTTTCTTAATTTTCTTTATTCCCCTCCATCAGATATTTATACATATTGATAGGATCCCCCTGAGCCTTCTCCCTGATGGTGGCAGGGACCAGGTAGTTTCCTGGTAGTCAGTGCCCTCAACCTCTCATCATAGGAGAGATGCTCCAGTCCCGTATTCCTCTGTAGCTCTTTGCTGGACTCACTCCAGTATGTCCATGCCTTTCTTGTACTGGGGAGCATCATTTCCTGTGCTCATTGTAGGCAGGTGCCATTCCCCTCCTACTATATCTATAACAATCCCTACATCAGCTAAAACAGTTCCTGGAACTCTTACACTTTTATCCAAATGCTCCCAGAATGGAGTTTAGTCTTCACTTCAGAATTTCCAGGGTTTTTGTCATAATCGTGGGTTCAAGCAGTTAAGATTAGTTAAATTGATCCATAAAACAACATAGGCAAAATGGGAAATTGTAGACCTGAATATGAATGATTAATGAAACAAACTATTAGGAGTTGGCTTGCGTACCTTTTATAGATTGTAGCTTTACTGCAGCTATTCTGCATGAATATAAATATTAATTCACAATGATGTTTTTCCTGTTCTTTATGCTGAACAGGATTGGGTAACCTGGCGTAGGGTGTTAGAAAATAAGGAAAAGCTGAGTTTACAGATAAGAGCAGGAGTTTCCTTTGGAGTTCCTTGGGACGTTGTGAAAAACTTTGAAATAAAATGTTTTCTTTCTCAGAGGTTAATGCTGGAATGATGTTAAAAGAAGTGGCCCTCCATGTGGAGAACTGGAATCTATATTTTAGTGAAAATTTTTTAACATGGAACACAGCTATAGAGCTATCTTACAGCATAAGATTTGATCCTATTAAAAATTCTTTCTTTTTGTTAGAGAACTACAAGTAATATTTTACTTTCCTCTTTTGTGAGTCCCAGAAGACTGGAGGTTTTGCGTTGTACCAGTATTAAGTAGGTGACAGTTTTATATTTAAGAGCTTAAAATGTACATAAATAACACAGATAAGGTATGGAGAATGAGATAGAAAATTAAAGAATGATGACTCATCTGTGACATATTGGTTCCATAATAAGGGTGTAGGTATTCTTGCACTGCTAGATAGAGGGTATCTCTTCCTGCCTCTTTTTACCTTATTGTTACTTCTGCTATATCATGGTAGCATCCTGGTACTTCAATTCCAGAAAAATTCAGATATGTAGCTTTTCCAAAGCTCCTATAAATGACTTCACACATTATTGACAAAGAACAACTTTTGCAAAAGAAGAGTTCTGGCCTCCTTCTGGCTACAAATGCCCACATCTGGAATAAATCTAACTTAAATCAAGAAATACGAATCGTTCTGTGCTTCTCACATATCTCTCTGCATGCCATGGCTAAGCCAAAATTTGACTGTGCCCATTGTCTTGCTTTCTTCTAATAAGTGTCAGGAAAATTATTTGACATGTTTGTGTGAACACTGAATATTTTCCAAAGAACTTGGGAAAGTTTAAGACTCTATTTATTTTCTGTATGCATACAAGAGATAAGATTCTTAAATATTGGTAAAACTAATAATTTAGGGGAATTTTAATACACTTTTCTATTCACACACAGAGCACAGAATTGTAATATTTTTCTTGCTGTTTGATTATCGGTAACTGGTCATGGATTCATTATTTTGTTTGACAAATATATATATTTTAACATAAATAGCCATAATATAGCTTTGCTCGCATTGCTGTTATGCAAATTACATCTGTTAAAGACATTTTGGCTAGAGTAGATTTAATATTAAAAGGATATAGCTGTCTCTTTTTTTATATATATATTTTTTTTATTCCTGTATCTCTTTATAATTGATTAATGTTCATTTGGATGAATAATTTATAACTCATATAGCTCCTGGCTTATTAATTGTTTAATTTCAGAGAAAGTAACTTAGTACTAAGGAGAAGCAAGTTGTCATTCAGAGGGACACATTAAATTTAAATACTCCATTGATGCATGGAGTAGAAGTGGTCAAAGTACTTCATATGTGCTTCTTACATCTAGTACTGTACTTGTAAAGAAGAATAATGATAATGAAGATTAAAGGGTATTAGGGTTTTTTTAGATAGAAGAGGCATTTGATAGCATGTGATTTGGCAAATGTTATGATCTTGTGCTGGTTTTGTTTTTCTTTATATGTCTTTTTTGCATCGTTGGTTTTCTCTGCAGTAGGCCAAGCAGAAAAAGAAGCAAATTGAATAAACAGTGCTCACACTTAATAATAAACAAGATTAAATATGCAAATGTGTAAATGATAAAATTAACCTTAAATTGTAGATAAGCCATTTGCCTTTGCAATTGAAATTAATCTTGAGATATGTTTAGCTCAAAGGAACAGAATCTGAATCAGCATTGATCTTTTGAGGAGGATATGCAGTAGTTCTGCTTCACTTGAGAGACTATGACACTCGCTAGACAGGACTTAATTTTCATTTTAGGTAGATCAAGAAGTTCTTCCTCCTTATAGAGAAGTAGCTAGTGCTGTTTAACACTTTGGAGTTGGCTAAGTGTTGTAGTCAATGTATGAAGATGAAAAATTTTTGGAAGATTTTACTTTAGGAATTCTAATAGTAACAACTTCCCAGTATTTTTATATTACCATTTTACATGTGACATAGCTAATTTCACCTTGTACTTGTACAGTGTGCTATTTATAGAATGGTAATTAATGAAAGACAGAAAATTATTCCAGGAATCTTGTGTCTTAGCTTTCTGTTGTAGTTATTTTGCTGTTCTTTGAAAGAACTGAATTATTTATTTTTATTAGTATTGGGAAGGAAGTAAAAATAAAAGTCAAATAGCCTGGAGTTGAATTTCTTTGTTTTGATCTTGACATTTACAAACTGGGAAGTTATTATATATCATGGAAAACAGGTAAGGATCATCTTCCTCTGCCAAAGCCAAAAAGTTGTTAATAAGATGCATATTTCCTTTCCTTTTCTCTACTTAGAATTGATAGCATGTTCTGTAAGCAGACAAAATAATCCCAAAATACTTTGCATTTTCCACATTTGCAGAAGTGCATGCCTTACATTCAAGAGCAGAAAGAAAAGACATTGGGAAACACATATTCTTCACTACTATACAATATTGATAGAAAAAGTAGAATACCTTGCATGTCTGCTATCTTTACATTTCTCCTATCCTTATGAGCACTGCAGGAACCTCTCTTTTACAGCAAAAAGAACGGATTGAGAAGGCAAATACTTTTGTGTTACTTATGGTCTCAAACAGCAGGAGGTCTCCATATGATATGACACCTGAAGGCCCTGTAAGTTCTGAGTCTATTACTAGACACCTGTCCAACTTCTTCTCCAAGAAGCATCAGGTGTATACAATGGCTGGACTAGCAGGCATGACTGGTTCTCTGCAATCATCTTTCATAGCTCTGGCTATGAAGAAGAGGCACCAATTCTCAATAAACCATTACAGAGCAAGGTTCCCATAGGTCCCAGCAGTGTCTCTAAAAGGAGAACTCCGGGGTGCAGGCTCATTACCATATCATCCAATCTCGCAGTGCTAACTTTTTTTCCGCTCAGACCTTTATTCTTTACAGTGCCAAATAATTCTCCAATTATCAAGCATTCTATAAAATAAGTAATTGCAGGAGGACATCTCTTGAAGATACAACAGCCTGCAGTCCAAATGTTGCATTCTTTAACCCTTCAATTCACAATGAGAGCAGCCTGTATCTTTGATAGTTACTTACAGTGTATAATAGATCTTTCTCAAACTGAAGACTCTCAGTGGACTGAAACCTCAGGTATTGTGATTTCTGGGACTAATGAGGCTCTGCTGGCTATAGCACTACTCATGTTTTCTGATGTAGGATGAATTCAAAGTCAAGGAATCTCTCAAATTTTTTTCAAGAGACTCAAAGCCCTATGACAGAGTTTGTATCTAAAAAGTGCCTCACAAATTGGTATGTCTAGGAGAGACTGCAGAAAAAGAGAAGTAACATAAAAATGAATTGAATGTGTTTTTAAAGAAAATGGAAGGGTTTTTTTTTTTTTTTTAAATATATAACCTGATACCTTAGCTAATGTTAAGCAGTCTGAAGTGGAGAAATACCAGAAACTTTGAATTCAGGTAACATAGATGAGGATAAGGAATGTCAGGAATAGCAGAAGTATATAAATGTGATTTAAGGCTCAGACTTTCTATGTGTATTTTTATAACTTTCAAGTGCCTTGCAATGTTAAGTAAAATAATATTATTTCCTCCAATAATGTTCACTGACTTCTATACATATATGGCACAGTATTACCACATATGACATTTTGGCATTTTCACATATGTTTTCTCAGTTACATGCTATGTATTCTGTCTCTCAGATGCCAACATATTCATGTACAAATAAACAGCAGATTATTTCAGAACAGTTGGTGAAGGGAGTTCCAGAAAAATATTAGAAAATGATTTGATATAAATGTTTGAAGGGAGATTAAATAATGTGTAAAGGATTAAGTATAGGAGAGTAGTCCAAGAAAAATGGAGCAGTTCACTGAAACATGGCTATTCCCTTTAGCTGTCCCCTAAATCCTGTAAGTGGAAACAGACAAATACACAGAGGGGTTACTGGGAACGGAAAAATCTTGTGTTGAGAAGGAAGGACCAAAATACATAGACCAAGAAACAGAGGAAAACTATTTGGTAAAGTTGAACTCATATGCTGAGCCAATTCGAGGATGGTTTTCAATAGTAGGAAGGCAGGTTTTACATAGCTGAAAAGATTAAGGTGCTATGCAGTGCAGAAAATAGTTGTGGCGGTATTTAATTTCTTGTAGTGGGATAGCATTTGGAAACAGGAATGCTTTAGAGAGGCAGAGTGTTTTGTTAAAGCATTTATAGATTATTAGATGATAATAAATTAAATTTGAAGGCAAGAAAATGTAATGTTTTATCAGTTAAAGTTACTGTAAAGAGGTAGTAAGGTACCTGGAAAACACTAGCTTGGCAAATACAATTTCTAAATCTTCTGTTCTTACAGAGACACCAAAAGTTTATTGTCATAATTGGTACATTACGATGCTACTTAGGAGAAAAATTTCAGCCAAAATTTAAATTTGCACCAATTGAACCGACAGAATGCAGAACTGCAAAAAAGATTCTTTATAGTTAACTTTTAAGCTAACAGTATCACTAATAAGTTGTTTTTAAACTGCATTACAAATACTAACTACTTAAGGGAGGGTGGCAGGTAAAGGGTGGAAAGAAGTGTGAGTCCTCCTGGGTATGTCTTGCTTCTGTTGTGAACAAGCAATGTTGGATACAATTGTCCAGGCTGTCCTTTGAGCTTTGAGGTTAACTAACAACTTCTTGTAGTTAGATCCCTACTGTTTCCAAGTTAATTGGTCCATCTTCTCACATTCATACAGAAATCATGCTTCCCTGGAAAGTCAGTTCAAACTACCTGACATCAGACAACATTTTCACAGGGGAAAAAACCAAGGCATTTTCTTAAAGATCAAGAGACTATAACCTTAGAGAAGTGGGCCCTAAAAGTATAATCTTGAAAATTTCCTGGCTGTTTGTGTTTTCTTGCCATGATGCAAAAGAAATAAGAATTCTCTTAAGAAGCAAAGTGCAATTCCTGATGGCAGTTTGCATCTGACTGTAAGTCAAAGTGTTAGATAACAGACAGGCTACGTGGATATCTTGAGAGTCTGTCACAGTGTGGGGTAGTGAAGGGGTTTCTTGCAAGAAAATAAAAAGACAATAGACTAGAATTCTCAGTTAATGTGCCATGAAAACAGACAGGAGATTACTACTTGATGTTAAGATCATGCAAAGCTCTTTGTGAATGCAGGGCCTAAGTTGTATCGTCAGTAGAGCTTAGATGTAGTATAGAGACACCTGTACAAATGTGGAAAAAATTCCAATATAGCCCTGTTTTTCAACCATAGGAGAGAGTTTAGAATTTTTTTTAAAAGAAAAAATTATTTAATCTAGCAAGCACCTACAGTCCTGATGTCTGTACTTCTAGTCATTATGGAAACCTTAGTCTTTTTTTTCTGAACAGTTTATATCTAATATATTTGATTTCTTTATTTCCCACCAGGAAGGTAAAAACACCTCATTTTTTCCCTTGTAAGACCATATTAGTTGTGACACTAAATGTATTGCCTTTAGGTTTTCTCTTTGATCATTATGGCTGTAAACAAACTTTTTTTTTCTGTTTAAATGACACCATGCCATTTCATGGAATTATTGCTGTATTATCATGGTTTTAGCTGTTATTTTTAAATTCAGAGGAAATCTGTGGGACCATTAAGAATATATAGATTTTCTCAAAAGGTACCTAGAAGAACATGATCTAATAGAAATCCTTTTCTGTTTAAGAGCTATGAAAAATGTAGTCTGACTTACTGGATAGTCAAAGGAAAATATAGAAAGTGACCAGCAGAAGAATGAGGGATTGCAGTCTCCCTCTTTGTGATTTTTTGTTGTGCCCATCTTGATGCAGCTTGCAATTTCATGCTAAAGATTTGTAGTTAACACTGGAACTTTTCTCAGACATAAGGGAATTCCAGCAATGTTCCACAATGGAGCAGAAGAGAAATAAGATAAAATGACTCCAAATGAAATCCATTCTCTTTTTTTTGGCTCAGTCAAACAGGAGGTAGCCCTTTTCATGTGTTCATTTGAGAAGGTGTTTGCTCTCTCCCCACCTCAAAAATAACTTTATCTGAGATTTTTTTCTAAAATGAAATGGGACTTGGGCCAATGCTCAGACATTGTGTGAGATACCAGCCCTATATAAAAAGATAGGAGATCAGATTTCTTCCATTACTACACTTTACAAAGGAAATCACAACCTTGATTTTGTACCACTGGTAACTGAAGGGCAAAGAGGCATTTTGTATGTTTTCTGTGTGCTCTTTTATATTTTTGAGGTGTCCCACTGCTTAATAATAATGCTACTGCTTAGGTGAAACTCTCCTTGAGTCTGCATGCAACTATCTTTTTGCTATGCTATCTTTGCCATAAATAAGACATTAAATATCCTGTAGAAAGTAGTCAAGGTAGAAAATTCACAATTTGAACTGGGACTGTTTTCAGGTTTCTGACTAGCTGTTGCCATTCTCATCATGAGGTCATTAATCCAACTGAATGGGATGTCAGTCCAAATGTTACTACTTTTATACCTTTACAAATAGATCCCCTGATAGTAGATCTGGGTTCTTAAGGTCAACAGAAACAGGTTTCTGTGATCTTATAAAAACACTAAAGAAGAATTTTCTAGCATCTGTTAGATCCTTCCACCCTCCTTTTGATAAGCTTATTCCACATTCTTTTTTTGTTGCAGTGATTAGAGGTGGTTAAATTATTAGATTTATTCCAGAACTCAGCAGTGAAATGGTTTCTCAATTTATCACTGCATTTTCAGATGTCAGTTATTTACTCTAATTTTTAATAAATCACTGATTAATGTTATTTTTTCATTGTGTGCAGGAATGAGTACAACTGGGAAACTAAAACAAAAGTCAGGATTATCATAATTTATTGTTAATTAAAGTTATGAAAACCATAAGATATCATTTTTGCTCTATAAAAAGCATGGTGTTTTTTGTTTTGTGGTTTGTTGGTTTTTTTGTTTTTTTTTTTTTTTAGAAAAGAATGTAAAAATGGTGATATCAAAGTCTTTTTGCTAATATTTTTGAAAGATGTATCAGTTTGTGTACAGCATACACACATACTTGTATATGTCTGTCATTCAGACTCATATCAACCTGGCAGATGCAAAAGCAGAAAAAGACAAAAAAACCCTAGTATGAACTTCATGCAAATAGAGTTACAGCAAGTGTTTTATATTACAGTTATATAAGGAAGTGTGACATTTTATAAAAGAAAACTTATAAGATATGAAGTTCCTCTGAGCGCATCTTTATCGTTTAAAAAGCCCATTTGCTTTCTGTTGTTAGATTATAGTTTGAATTCAAAAGAGTAATTCTCCAAAGAAAGCATCAGGCTTATTTGTTCAATTCTATATCAAGATTACAATGAATGTAAATACTAAAATGAAATAATAGCTGAAGGAGTCTGCCTACCTCCAGGTTTTTTTTTCTGATTATTTTCTACAATATCTCACCTTTATATATTAATATAATTAAAATAAGAATGTCAGCTCCTGCTTTAGGCCTAACTTGGCCTTTATAAACTAGCTTGACTTTTGGAATTTGTCAGTACGATTAAAAATTAGCTATTAATTTTAAAAACAATGATGTTAAATATTTGTTTTTTCTAGGCTGCTGTTTTCCTTTTGCTCCTGAAGGTAATCTAAAAGGGATGCTGTTTGGTGTTTGCTTAGGATGCATTTATGAAAAATAATTGTTTTTTATTCTCACAGCAAACTTCCTTGTAAGCATCTGAAAAATATAAAGAATTTTAAAAAATGAAGTGTATGCTTAAGTCTGTTGCATACAGTTCCATCCATGCTCATACATTACAGAGGTAGTTTAATCACCCATAAGAAATTACTAGCTTCTCTGTTCGTGAAGCATGACATTTCAATTGCACAGCCAATAAAAGAATTACATGAAGAGGGCTGAAATGATTTACTGTATGGAAAGCCACAAGACCAAGGTTACCATGGTGAACTACCTTTCTGTGCATACAAGGTCAAGTGAGAGTGACCTGTCAGTGGACAACTTTCAGTGCTAACATAGTAATATATTGCACCAACAATGGTTTGTTGATCTGCTTCTTAAATAATTATAAATATTTTAATATTTGATATTTTTTCATTGCTGAATTTTTTACATGTGGACAATAATGAATACAGAAATCTTCATTTTATGCTTCAGTAATAGTAGTTTAACAGCATTAGATGAACATCTGTGTTTAGCAAATGTTTGTGAATTATAATTGTATACAGTAATGTTTCTTAGGGTATGTTCAGAAGCTAAAAAAAGCTTACCAAGGGTTTTCAGATATTTAATCTAGTGTGTATGAGATTCCAGTTGATGCTTTTCATATTTTCTGACTCAGTTCCAATGGGGCTGGAGATAGGGAAGCAGGGAGCATTGCAAATAGTCTGTGTACAAATATTGTCAAAGAAAACATACAATTATAATTAAAATGTTCAGGAAAAAAGTCTGAAAAGCAGGGAGTTCATCTAATGGTTCTCTGAAAAATATTTTGTTGATGCATAAAATGAGAACTGTACTAATAAATGTCTCTTGAATTACATATGCTGTAAGAAAATGAAACCCTTTGGGTTATGAATCTTAGATTTAAAGAGGCAGTCATCAAATATTTAAGATGAAAATGCAGTAACACATGCTAGCTGTCATGTGTAAGTTTGGTGAATGTTATGACAAGGTTTTTAAAACATTCATAGTCAGAGTATTTTTATAAAAATGTTCATTAATTCAAACAGACATTCATATCTGGCAACCTGCATTACAATCGAGATTTCTAGATGCATGAGAAATCTTTGTAAAGCCAAGAAAATATGGGTGAAATATATAGCAATCATGTTTAAATTATACTTTATAAGGCATACCTATCGGTATGTTGTCATATTATGCATTAAATTTAGTGCATAAATCAGGTTGTTATAATTCTGATGTCGCCAAAAGGCACAAAATATGACAAACAGGACTAGGCATGTAGATATTATCGTACTCAATAATTCAATGAGCATTTGCTTTATGTAAATTAACTCCTGTTAATAAAAATTACACTCATTTATTACACCACTTCCATGTGATAATTAAAAAAATGTCCTTTTTCTCGAAAATCATTACAAAATGTGAATAATGCATTTGTTTAATATCTTTATAAACAAGATCTTACCATCAGATTAGTTCTGGAAATGAAAGCGTTATTGATTTCTATAATAATTTCATAATACTGTTACATTGCAGTGCTGAAACTGCTAATCTCGTTTTTGTGGAGAACTCTATGCATTTAAAGCAGTGCTTGAACTCTCACATACAGCATATAAACAACATTAATTTGATACAGGCTGCTATTGTTGAATCTGCAGAAAAAGTACCTTTCAAAATATGGAGAATAAAAGAGAAAGATACTTTTAACTGTAGCTTTTAACAGAATGAACACAACTATCTATTAAAACAGTGTTGCAGTAGAGTGGAGGCTTTTCAATACATTCAAGCATATTGGGTGGTAATATACCAAAATTTCAAAATGGTTTTGATCTTCTTGATTTATCCTTGAAAAATATACCAACCTGAGAAAAGTTTAGAGCTGTATTCTTAATAAATTCCTGAAGTGTCTATGATTATGAGGGATCTCTAGTAGAGGATACAATATATCACCTGACCTTGTGTCTACTTTCCCATTAAAAAAAAAAAAAAAAA
>JAYKAV010002803.1:741321-785962 GCA_035582835.1 Phoebastria nigripes
TAATAATTAGTAGGTGCAGGCTTTCTTAAGATGTTAGTTTGCTGATCTTGCCAGAACAACAAAAGACAGAAGTGAATATGTGTGTGGGAAAAGGTTCAAGGCAAGATCTACCTCATGCTAAGGAAATTACTTGGAGCTGAAAACATTTGTCTAAGGGCTACTAATAGAGTTAGTGAGCCAAATCACGGAGAACCTGTGGACATCTTGATAAGACACAGCACAAGGGGAAGGTGAAATTCTTGAACCTAACCTGCTTCCACCCTTCATCACCGGACCCAGCAAGCCTCTTGGCAGGAAATAAAAGACTTCTTATCTTCTGTTCTTTATTAAAAGTAGCTAAATAAGTACTTTAAGGTACCAGGCTTAGCTGAAGTTGAGTATGCTGCTGTGAATGGTGGTCCCAACTGAGCATCATGTCAGAGCACTTCTATTCAGTTGATTGTTAGTGGCATGCTGCTAGAGCCACCACTTAGCTCTGTAAAGTGGCAGAAATCAAAGAAGACCTTGTTGCTGTGCACAGAGAAACGGCAAATGATCCTGAAGTGCAAGCAATATTAGGTTTTGAATGGTGCATAGGGACTTAAAAACCAGAAACTGAAAATACACAGACTAACAAATGCCAAATTTTTTGATCTATCTTGTGGCCGCTGGCAACTGATAAAATAAGTGGAGTTATATTTCATGGTCAGAAAAACACAGGCTAGATGGCATTAGTATTATGTCACAACTACAATGGGAATGAATGTGTAAAATGTGGAAATCCCTCTGGTAGTCATAAATGCATAGGTTACATCTGTTGTTTACCCAAAATTGAATTAAAGAGAAATTTGTAATAGGTTTTTAAAGAGAAAATTAAAAATTCACCACAGAAAATGAGCACAATGAAGCAGGCATAGTGAACCTTCAGAAAGTTAAGCCATATTTTAATGTTCTAGAATATTAAGATTTTTAATTTTTGTCTCAGTTTTCAGGCTCCTTTGCTTACTGAAGGTATTAGACATTTACACTGGCTACTTCAGGCATCTAAGTAGGTCCTGGAAACCTTCTGGAGATATTCTCATTTATTAATTCAATATATAACAGGACTTTTCTCCTGTCTTTGTTTCTTTGAACTGCACCTTCCCAAGATATTTAAATAGTCCATCTAATTGACACAAGATTAAGGAAAAAAATGGTTTTCTAACCATTGTGGACCAGAGGAGTAAAATATTATTTGAATTCATGCTGAATTTGATTCAGATGTCAGGCTTCCAACTGAAGAACGAAGTATGGCAAAATATATTTCTACGTATTAAATTAACAATAACATTTTAGTATACTTTGTTAGTGAGATTTTGCATTTTGATTCCACTCTCCTTCACATTAAATTATATAAAATTATTAGAGGTCAGATGAACTATAATGATAAAAGAACATCAAAGTCACTGAGCACTCTTGTTTTCCTCTTTATACAGCAGTTGTCTAAGTAAGCACTTTAGGTATCCATATTAAACTGAAAAGGTGGTGATACTAAGTAGATAAGATTTAAGTGATTTAAGTGATTTTTTTTTTTTTTTTTGGCCACTGAATCATTTAGAAGAATATATGAAGGTGAAGGGTATGTTCACTTCGCACCAAAAATGATTGGCAGCAGTGTGATGCATTACAGATTATCACCTATAGATTCTCTTTTTGCATTTGGAAGCAATCCAAAATACAACTGATAATATTCAGAACTATATCTGTTTTTATAAAAGAGATTCTCAACCATTAAACATTTGTGAGGCTATTGAAATACACATTAGTCTCCTGTTCCATAAGAGAATTCAGGCCATATTTCTCTGGAAGGACTGCTGGTTTTGGAACTTATGTTTCTTTTCTAACATTTCTAGGACTTGGCTTCCCCTAAAACAGTATGAAGAATATGGCTTTAGTTTAGTTTTTAGGATTTCTTATTGTTTACTTCACAGTTTGACTGTCAATGTATTTACTGGTGGAAACTGTGATTGTTTTATCTGAGAAAATAGCTTTTCGCGGATTTCTTTTGTCCAATTAATACTTTGAAACCGTAAATAGCATCTAGGTAGTAGGGGTATATGCACCATATAAATGACAAACTAAATGTGGAGGGATTTTACTCAGTAAGACTCTTTTTGATAATGTAATTACATTTAATAGTTAAGTGCATACAAACTCTGTGTGCTGGTGGAAAAGAAACAAAACACAGCAACAGGCAGTAATCTTTGTTCAGCAGGAGACAGTATAAGCAAAATCAAAGCAAGCAACAAATGTAAACACCTAAGTGAACAAAAATAGCATTTTAAACTGGAAATAAATCCTTACTTCTCCTTACAGCTATATAACTAGGATTCATACCCATGTGGAGACAGAAAGAAAGAGAAAGGAGAATCTTTGTACGCTAAGGATCATGTGCAACCTATTACAAGTACTACAGGGATGGCAGATCTCCTGAGTCTCTTATCTTTTGAGTTATATATGCAGCATTGAACATGGGAAGAAGATGGTTGCAGCCATTTAATAGCAATATATTCAAAGTAAGATGACATCACATATATTTAGGGGAAGATGAAACTTGAATATAGTAATACCCTCAAATATTCAAATTGTTTTCRTAAGATATTAAGTAAAATTTTTGGGAAGTGTTAATTTTTTAAAGGCATTTTCTCTCTCATAATCCTTCTGTCTTTTTGTGGTCTATGTGTTTTTCTCTGATTGCAGTTTTTTTACTACAAATCTGCTGAATTGGCACTGCTAGTTCATGTAACAGTGATACTTCATACAGCTTCCAAAGATTTGGCAAAGACTCCTGAGTAAGTATTTTTGGATAAATGTGTATGCACTTTATAAAGTACATTTAGTGGATAGATGTTGCATTCTATAACAGTGTCTAATATTTACCATAACGGTCTTTAATTGTGAATGTCATTGCTATTTTCATTATGAGGAAGGCACTTTTAAAAAAAAAAAAAAAAAAAAAAAAAGAATGAAAATAAAGAATGGTCCAGATGGAGTTTCTCATTTTGAATTCTCTTCCTTGGAAAACTGCAGGTGCACGTTCATAATTTGACAGTGCTGCATTATGGATTAGCTAGTGAAGGCTATTGTACAGTGAGCTCTGCAGTCATCTCATTGACCTCCTTGAAGTCCAAGCATATAATCTCTGTGACACCAACTCTGCTGCCAAACTCATGTTTAAGTGGTGCAGCTAACCAAGTTTTTGAAAGAATTTTATTTAAAAAWACAGAAAGACATGAAGACATGAACATTGAATTCTGCAAAAAGTAATTTTGTAAATAACATGTTTTGTAATTCTTAAGGCTATAAAGAAAATAATCAAGCAGCACTGATTCAGTTTTTTTGTACTGTATAAACAAAAACTTATTTTAGATATTAATGAATTAATAGTATATTCATATACACTGATGACCTATATGTGAAGTATTAACTTGATGCAATTTAAAATGCCTAAAAGATTAAGCCTCTGAAATATTTTTAATAGAAAAAGCTTAACTAAAATAAGAGTAATCTGTGCAATAAATTATTTAAATACATAAATTAGTTGCATACTTTGGGGGAGGAGGGTTGCTTGAGTTGAGAAGACAAAATTCTAGAAAAATATTTAAATCTAATTATAAACTCAAGGTCTATTTAAATATAGGTTTTGCATTTCCAAAGATGACTCTGTTATATACACAGAGTAGCAATGTATTGTTTTGCAGCCACAGATTTAGTAGGTAGATGAAGGAGCCTGTATCCTTCCAACTCTCCTCCGCTAGCACAACGTGGTCATATGACGTAATAACAGTAATATGATGCAAAGGGTCCCTCTGCTTAGGTCCCTGGCTACAGGAGCTGAATCAGGTAATGAATAAGCTACATACAAGTACCTAATTCCACTTAGAGAAGTCTGTGCAGTTGACTTTGCYAAGATAGAGAGTTTCTCTCTTCAAAATAAAAGCACCATTTGGATTATAAAATTTAGAGAAAAGCAAACTTCAGATGGAAGCAGTTTGAAGCCATAAATTTAGAAAGAGAATTAGATTGCAAAATAATAGTAGGGAAGGGGCTTATCTGTCACGTGTGGATGTAAAGGAGAGCTGAGTTTAGAATAGAAGGAGAAAGGAAGCAAACTGTAACCTAAAGAAAATGGAGCTTTACACAGAACCTTGAATGGCTGTAATATATTATATCCCCACTCAAGTACCTTTTCCGCTGTCACTTTCTATCTACTTTGTATCCCTTCTTTGTCCAACTTTTCCACACCCTCTCACCCTAAATGTCAGTTTTCCTTAAGTGTATCTTCTACCTTCTAAATTCCCCACGAATAGTTCTTTTTCTAGCTTTGTCTTCCACCTCTTGTTTTATTAGCACTTATTTTTCATCCCATGTGACCTTGATTTTCATCACATTTTTTCTACACTAAATGCTTTGGTTGCCCTTAGTATTTTAGTACCTTTATATTCACATTCACAGCTCCCCTTGTATTCGTTCATAAAAATGAGGAAAAACAGTCGGTGAAAAGTTCATCAAAAGCAAAGATCAAAATCCTTGGATGTAGTAGAATTGAACTTCTATTTATTGACATATTTAGTTGGTTAGTTAGTTTCATTGTGGGCTTTTTTTCCGTGTTTGTGGACTTTGCCCCTGCCTGCTACAAAAAAAATTCATTTTTACTTTTAAACAAAAGTACAAAAGTCCTCATGTTTGTGTCTTATTCTTTTGACTTCTGCTCATTTATCCTTAGGTTTTATGCTATTAATATTRATATTGATAACTTATTGTTATTGATTCATTTCACATCTTTTCCTGGCTTATAAACAGAGATTTTTTTAAGTTTAAAGTTAATCGTTAATGGATCAGGATCCATTTTGTGGACAGGTCCAGTTACAAATATTGAAACCAATATGTAAACTAGGTCCTATTTCATCTCATGTTAAGCTGGTTTGTATTTTGGGATTCACTCCTCTATTAGCAGCAAAATGTAGAAAATAAAAATGTATTAATGAAGAGTAGAGGCTCAACTAGGATACGTGTCTCATGTACTTGAGCTGGTTTCTTTTTCTCTGATATTTGCTTCAATCTGCATATCTGTACATTCAAGAGTGTATAGATTTTGGAAAGCACACCTGGATTTACAGCTCATCTTTTGAATCCGTGTTTCTTTCTTAGAAAAAGTTTATTTGAATTACATTACTGGCATTGTGCGCTTAAGCAGTTTAGATATGATTACCGCCAGTGTCAYGCTTACTGCATTCCCATACACAGAATGACTTTCAGCCTAAGAAACATTTGTAAGACTACTCCTACCAAAACCAAAATGATCAATTGTTTTATACTGGTCCAGTTTTCAGCTTCATTTCTTTCTTCAAGTCAACTGAGGGATATTTCTGCATTACCAGAAGATGCCATTTCAGTTTACATCTTAAACTATATTTTGTCCCCAGATGATGTTGTAAAATGAATTGCATTCAGGCAGAGGCTTCTCAAGCACAACTGCTTCATTTAACAGCAGCATATAAGTATTCAACTCCCAATCCCTGGAGTTCTCCCTTTGCTAACAGTTACAGCGTCAGACTTAAACTGGCAAGGTATTTTGGAGAATGCAGTTTTTCTGAGCCAATTAACTTATATTGTGAAATATACAATATAACAGGTTTTTTCTCTTTCAAACAAGGCAACCAAGAAACCTAAAGAAATTGGAAAAAGTCTTTTGTCAGCTTCTGAGATAAAAATGAAAAATTAAATTCAGGGTTTCTCTGAGACTTTTTGGTAATTTCAAATGGAGCAGGAATTCCTGTCTTCATCTGTCTTCAAGAATTTTCTAACAAGCTTAATCACACTTAATCTTTCAAATTCTGTAGACTATACTAGAAAAGGAATAGAAAATTCCATATTGATGCGAACTCCTGTGAAATTCTACCATTACAGAAATCTTAATGTGAGGACTCAGAACGGATATACCATGCACTAAATTTTCAAAAAAGCGGACTATAAATTTCTTATTTTATCTGAGTGCTTTCCAGGTATTCATGGATACTGTTACACAGAGCCCTCTCATCTAGGGAAATCTTGTCAGGAATTTATTGATAAGGAAGAAAGGCATAAAAGGATTAATTACATGCTGAAGAAAACCAAGCTCTGTGACAGAAGTGAGTTCTGCTGCTCTGCCTTAAGAGGACCAGTGTTTCCCCCTGGAGTTGGCTGGATTTGTAATGAGGTACATACATGATTTTGTAAACTCCTCGGTTTGTTCTGTTTTCTGTAAATTCCTCATTTTGTTCTCATTCTCTGTCCTGAGAAGACTCAAGGAAGAACTTAACTATGCTAACTGAAGTAGTTAACTACACCAGTCAGAGATTAGAGTTATACTCTCAGTTTTTTTTGAGATAGTAGAAAATAGCTGGTAAGGATGTGAAGACAGATTAAGAGAAGACATTCACTGGATCAAGAAAACAGCCTCCCTGAAAAACTGGAAGCTGATGGAAGTCATTAATTTTAAAAATACCAATATTTCTTGACATTAGTAATTTTACTTACCATTGTCTGGTCTGGTACAGTGTCTCCCTTATGAAAGTGTATTGAGAAAGGATACTTTCACAAATACCTCATAACTTTTCAGACAGTCTTTCAATTTGGTTGTGTCATGCATGCAGTGGGAATTGCATGGATGGCTGATCATCTTTAAGTTTTTCATATTTTAGAGCTGTTAGAAAAACAGAAAAAATCAGTGTCCTCCATGGGTTGTTATGTTCTGGTGAATTGTATTTTTAGGTTCTGATGGGAAAAAAAGCTAAGCCAAATTATTTCAGATTTTTTTTTTTTTAGAGGAATCCCAGAGTATAATGATGAACAAACAGACAATGTATTTATGTACTTCTCCTTAGGGCTTAGTTTTGCCACCTGTTTTATTCACTGTCATGTGCAAGAAGGTCATGTGCCTTCAGTAAGTGGGCATACCCCAGGCTATGCTATTTCTGTGTTGATTGTATGTGATATAATATCAGTTCAGTGCTTGATATTTTTTCAACTTATAGAGACTGGCATGAAATACAGGCATCTTAAGCTCATTTTAGGCTCGAGAGATGTGTATAAAGAGAGAGTAACTTTGAAACTTAGCCAATAAATTTTTTTCATCCTGAGCTAAGACCATGGTCTTTTCATTTGCAGGGTGGCAGAGGGTCTGCTCTGCTCTTAGGGCAAGAAAATTCAGGAGTAGCCAAAACTATTTTTTCATTTGCAGTTGTTTTTTCTGTTGTAGCTTTAGCTGTTGATGCTAAATTTCCGTCCCATCACTAAAGATTAGAAAACTGCTTTAATGTTTGCATTGCCCATTGATGGTATGTTCAGGATGTCATGCCACTGTAGACATCTTTCTGTTTTCTGTAAGAAAGGAGTCTGCATTATATACCTTACTTCTATTAGTGGTGGAGGCCACTGATGATTCCTATATTTCTAAACCTTTGGAGTATTTAAACCTATACACCTCATAAAAGTCTTCTTCAGTGACTGTATTTTGATATCAGAGGAGAAGGAAATTAGCAAACCATTTTGGATATAAGAAAGCTAAAACTTTGTATCTTCCAGTTCATGGTAAAGATGTTAAAACTAACCAAAATTCTTTCTATTGAGACTAAAAACTAATAAAGAATAAAAAATTAGAATATAAAAGCAGTAAAGAGAAAAGTGAAAGAATAAAGAATACAGAAAAAACCCCTATGAAATATTGGAAACTGTTTTATAGGTCTTGGTCTCCAAARTATCTTTTTTCATATATTCAGTTGTTCTCAGCAGGGATCATTATCATTTCAAGGTCTTTCCTTTTTAGTCGTCCTTTTATGCTGTTAGTTTTCAACAAGACATTAACAATAATTGCCCACAAACACTGTTATATACAGGTGTCCCTTGATGCCTATCCAAACGAGTGGTCAATAAAGAGATTAACAGAGTAATACTCACTCTACACACTCACACCTCTGTAGAAGGCTAAGGTTCTTTTCAAGCATCTAGGTGTGAAGTTGAATGTTCAAAGTCAAGTTATATGTCTTTACAGATCATAGAGTTTGTTGAAGTGACTGGAGAGTCAATAGTCATTAGAGCTTCTTTGCTTGTGGCAATGTTCCGTTCTGCCACATGCAGTTGCTCAATTGACCTCTCGGCCAACAACTACAATTAAAAGGTGCATCTCCTGCACAAGATAGATGAGAACATAGTCTTCTATGCTAACAATAGAAACAAATTTCTTGCAGATCTGTCCACAGCTTTGTGTGCTCTTCTGTCTTTCTTTTCCCCTTTAGGTTCCCACAATTTTGAGTCATCTGCCTAAACTGATGAGTCCATTCTCACTCAACTCTTTTAAGGTCCACTCAAGGTCTGTTTTAATCTACCACTCTTCTATTGATCAGGCTTCAGCTTTTCTCTCATCCTGCAGTTCAGACATTTCTTGAGGAGTATTTTAAAATTATCTGCCTTTAGACACCCTATGGTCCAGTGGGATGTAAAATTAGAACTATATATATTAATGAGTCTCCTTTTGAAATATTAAGTACCTGTTTATTTCTTCCTCTAGCTATGAAAGCTGCTTTCTTGTTGCCATTACTGGTGCTAAAAGGAGGACAAATTCAACTAAATGAAGATGATCCTTCCTGCATCTGTTTTTCAGAGGGAGAATCTCTCTTCTAATGTAGCCAAAATTTCTCTCCTTTTGTCTGTAAGGGTTAAATTAAGCTTCCAGTTTTCCTTCCTGAACTTGAGACCTCTGAAATAAGCATTTGCCTTTCATATGTTCAAAAAGTCAAGAACATTGTTGATATTCACAGGTCCACAGACATCAGGAAATTTCCTGTGCTGTTCATTTTCCAAAGTTAGCCATTTCTACTCAAAGGCTGTGCAAATGGATAGTGGCCTGAATTGAGTTTTGCTATGAAACTGCTGAAATGGATCCCCCTAATAAAATCAGGGCATAATCCACCAGAGGTCAGGCAACATTATTGGCATTGTTGGGAAATTTTTTCTTCATTTTCTGTCATACCATCACCAAATGCAATATTATTTTGGGTTGCTGAGGGCCAATATGGTTCTACATTTGCTGATTGCTTTAAGTGCTCCAATACTGCTCCGCTAGGTAGCTGATAAAGCATTTTCTTGAATTTATCTAAAGTGTGAATGTACATTTGGACTATCAATAGAAGAAAGAGAAGTTGCATACCTGTAAAGGATAATCTTTGAGATTTTGGGTCAAAAAGTACAAGCTTTCTGGCTGCTTTTCTCCTTCAAAGCTCTTTGATGTTTCTAGATGTACATTTCTTTAGATGAACAGGAATAGAAATGCTGTTACCTTATATACCTATATGCTGGGCATAAGCAATGGTAGAATATGAATGTGTCCTATGAGAGTAGGAAAAGGAAAAGAAGGCTGTCTTCAAGTAACAAAGTGTAAGTGCAAGCTATGTTAATGTACATATGGTCATTTCAAGAGCTCTCATTTCTTTAAATGCTGCTCTTATTGCTGACGAAGTTCAATATTTTTTGGCTAAATTATCTTCAAGTATAATATGTGCCTTTGGATTTTCAGAATTAAATTATGAGGAAGGGTTGCACATGTTGAGTTATGCACATGCACTTGTTGCACCTGAACCATCAGTATGGGCATCATGATTGACTAACCTGATTGCCTTCTACATTGGAATGATTGGTTACGTGGGCCAGAGAGAGCCTGTAATGTAATATAACTCAACTTTAGCAAGACTTTTAACATCRTTTTCAACTGTATTTTTATTTATAAGCTGAGATGAACGTGTTGGATAAATGGGTTGGTAGATGGATTGAAAAATGAGCAGGCATTTGGACTCAGAGGATAGTAATTAATGGCTCAGCTTCCAGATGACAAACAGTCAATACTGCAGCCTTTCTTATTCAGTTATTTTCATCAATGATTGGGATGACGAGATAGACTGGACCCTCAGCAAATTTGCACATGAGGCTAAATTGGGAAGGGAAGGTTAAGTGACATGCTGGACAGAAAGATGTTGAGAAACTTAGGGGCTGGACCAACAGAAACCTAATAAAGTTTAAAAGGAGAAGTGCAAAGTCCTGCACTTCAGACAGAATAACCAAGTGCATCAGTACAGCCTGGGAACTAATTGACTTGGTAGCAGCTCTGCTGAAAGGAGAGGTTATAGTGGATTGCAGGCTGAGTATGAATGGAATGCTATCATCACAAATAAGGCAAACTGGGCTACATTGGAAGGAGTGTGGAGAATATATCAAAGGAAGTAATTATTCCTTTATACTTCACACTGAGGGGGCTGTAACTGGAGTATTTTGTTCATATCAGCCTTACAGTTCAAGAAGGATGTTGAAAAACTGGAAAGGGTCCAAAAGAGGGCTGTCAAGAGTATAACATGGTTAGAGACCTGGAGCACATGATCTTCAATGAGAGATGGCTTAGCCTGGTGAAAGAAAGGCTAAAGAGACCTTAATAGCAGTCAGTGAAATTTGAAGGTAAACTACAAGGATGATGGAGCAAACTCTTCTTAGTAGTGGCATTTGGTATAATAAAAGGCAAAAGCCACAAGTTTCAGCTTCTGAGTGGAAGTTAGAAAAAGTGCTTCACCTGGAGGATCATACAGCACTGGAACAGTTTATGAAGCTGGGTAGTGGAATCTCCATCCTTGGGGTCTTTTGGAACTTGTCTAGACAAAGCCAAAGCTGACCCAATCTAGTACTGGCTGTGGTCCTACTTTGAGTGAGATGTTCAACTAGGTGACCTCTAGACATCCCTTGTAATCAATATTTCTATGACTCTATGCTTTGTACTACTGAATACTTGCATACTTCAGTTGTCCTCGTACTCCAGAATGGGTGAAAAAATGCAGTCAGGGACTGTGACCACTGTGTTTATTACACATGTAGACATGATAGTATAGGAATTCAATGATTAATTAAATATTTCCTTTTCTTCCCATGAGCATCGGAAGATTTACATATAGAGACAAGAAAAGCTTTACTGTCATAATCCCTAAACAGTAGCAAGAAACATGTTTCGTTATCTCCATTCCCTGGGATTCCTAATGATGTTTGTATAAATTAAAAACTGTTAATAGCAGAACACTGTAATTGATTAGCTTCTGTATGTTTACAGCTCTCTTTAATTGCTTAAAAATGCCATTTGTCAGCTTCATGTTCTATTGACAATGTTATCGATTTATCTGATTTGGGCTTTGTCTTGTCTCTCGTACATAAAACTCACATATGCAGTTCAAATGGGAAATGACTCTATTGATTTCCTTAACTTGAGCCCAAATGCTAAAGATTTTTGGATAAGCTTTCTCATTACTTAAGCCAAAATCAATAAGAGAGAGCATCTTTTAATGAAAGAGCAGTTTGAGCAACGTACTTCAGAAATGGGGTCCTGTTCATCCTTTGCTTTACAAATCGATCTTCTTGGTTCCTTAAGTGAGGTCCAATTGGTTGACATTGTGGTTTGTCTTTGTGTGTAAACTTGCAGCTTCAGAAAAGAGAAGATGAGCTACAGAGACAGCAGAAGGAAACACTTTCTCTGCAACAGAAAAAGGATGATCTTCTTATTGAGGTACCACACTATATGTTGTGAGTGTGTTCTGTAAAATTCTGGCTTTTTATGGCCATTTTTAAACTGTATAATTTATGGGAAAAATAATGTGCTTTTCAGTCCTATCTCTTTGTCTATTATTATTCCTTTGTGTGTTGTTATTACACTATTTAAAAATATTACGTACTTAAATGATACAAGTAGTTAATTTGGAACTATCACCTTCTTTTATGATTTTTCTGCATAAAATACTATCACAGACTACAATCCGATCGTATTGCTTTGTTAACCTGTTAATTTGTTCTGGTTTTATTTCAGCTCTAGCCTCAAGAAATTAGACTTAGCGGCTCCAGACTAAGCTGTGTAAAATGAAATCTGAGATAAAAAATGGAGAGCTGAAGTTGAAGAGCTACAGAATGAACTGTGTATATCCAGCTAGTTATATGGGCAGGCCAAATGTTCAGGTACTGTACTAAGATATCATTAACTGCCCTGAACTACATAAATTAAGCTGATTATGCCTTCACTTAATTAACTGAGAATGACCTATTGATGTATAGGCAGAGCAAGATAGAGACTACGTGCTGCACTGTACTAAATTTATAGGTTTTCAATTAGTTCTAGTATTGACTGAGACTACTTACAAAAGGAGTTTACTTCTATGTTTTGTAGCAGATTTTTAAATTAGTAAGTTATTTGAAAATGTTCTGTTTGTATAATCTCGAATTATTTGAGAAATGATCCAGTGAAAATTGTTTATTCATCTAAATCTATAATTTTTGCCTCACGGCTGATTAACACCTATACAATATTTGTCTTTGAAACTGCTGTTATGACTTATTATAAGTATTGATTAATCATCTCCAAAATATTAGTCATCTTCAAATTTTAGTCAGAATAGTTTTGGAAATTATCTAATCAAATTATTTGTTTAAAAGAATATTTTAAAGAAATGCAAGGAACATCTCCACAAAAATCTGATCATTTTATTATAAACTGAGTTAGATATTTTCTTTCAAAAAAAAGTACATTGGCAGTGATTTTAGTTAAGCTCCATTTGAAAAAGAAGTTTTTACAGTCTTACATACATTACCTGATAGCGGTTTACTAAGTGTATTAAATAATCTCAGTAATATATTTACAGATTTTGTTCAAAGGAGAATGTGAATTTGTCTAATGTAGGGATTTTTATTATGCAGAACTATGGAGTCAATAAGTATTTAGTTACAAATTGACTTCCACTGTAGACATGCTTTGAAAAAATCACACAGTTAGAAACCAAAGATAGGAAAAAAATATAGCTGTTAATTAGTAATGCTACTGCAAATTTTTGAGAAAAGTAATAAGCTTAAAAATGTTAGCATGTAATAGTAGAACTGTTACATCAGTCTGATGAATCTTCTGTAATGTTTCTGTTTTAAAAGAGATTTATTTCAAACGTAAAGAAAACAATAAAACATCCTACAGATAAGATTGTTTATTAATATACCAGGGAAAATAAAATATCGTGTATGCTTAGCAAAAAAGACCCTGACTACTCATGTTTGAGTCTCTTAACAAAGTTTTCTTTAGCTCATTCTTAAGTATAGATTTTGGGGGGTAATGTACCTGCTCTACAGATTCCAACTGTTCAAGACACATTTCTATGAACAAAATTAATGTAAAATCTGCATTTTTTCAAAAATGGTACACTAAATGGAAGGATACGTACAGTCTTATCATCCCCTGGGACTAGGTTGCTGTCTTTATTTGTGTAGTTCTCTTTAAGCTTGTAAAAAATTAAAAAATTGTAGGTACGTAGATTATAATATGTAACTATATTTTTTTAAGATTAATTTTCAGCTTTTAAAATGGTAAAGATTCTTTGATTTGAGTTTTTCATCTTGATGCATGCCTTTGATATTCAGTTACCTTATGCCATAGCATTTGTCTGGGGATTTATGGTTAAACCTGCCCTTTGTAATCCAGTGATCACCTTATTAAAATATTTCCTGAGGTTTTCCCAGTCTATATCGAAGACGACTACATTGTCTACGTATGCAGCACTTACTTTTCCTTCAAATGTGGTCCATAAACCTTTGGTATGTGCTGGTCATACACGGAACACAAAATGCATTGTGGTAAATTGATACAGGTCCTTGAGTTCACTACAGTTAGACTATAGTGGCAGCCCCAACATCTGGTGCTCAGCTGCTGTCCAGCTGCTTTGACTATCACTGACTGCCCAAGCCAAGTGTCTGTTTTGTTCCCGTTATTGACACATGCATTAACATGTGCAACTTGTTATTCTTCTATATGATAATTTCCATAATTGTTTGGTTGTTTACTGATTCATTTATTGTGTTATTGGTAAATGACTTATAAGTTCTACCACTCGCCTAACACCTGTTTGGCTCTTAGTGTTTTATCTGCATTCTCCATCCAGTTAATTTATATTCGCTTCTGGTACCTCAGATAGAATCATAGAATAGTTTGGGTTGGAAGGGACCTTTAAAGGTCATCTAGTCCAACCCCCCTGCCATGGGCAGGGACATCTTCAACTAGATCAGGTGGCTCAGAGCCCCGTCCAGCCTGACCTTGAATGTTGCCAGGGATGGGGCATCTACCACCTCTCTGGGCAACCTGGTCCAGAGTTTCACCACCCTCAGCATGAAAAAATTTCTTCCTTAGATCTAGTCTAAATCTACCCTCTTTTACTTTAAAACCATTCCCCCTTGTCCTRTYGCAACAGGCCCTGCTAAAAAGTCTGTCCCCATCTTTCTTATAAGCCCCCTTTCAGTACTGAAAGGCTGCAGTAAGGTCTGCCCGAAGCCTTCTCTTCTCCAGGCTGAATAACCCCAACTCTCTCAGCCTTTCTTCATAGGAGAGGTGTTCCATCCCCCTGATCATTTTTGTGGCCCTCCTCTGGACCCGCTCCAACAGGTCCATGTCTTTCTTGTGCTGAGGACTCCAGAGCTGGACGCAGTACTVCAGGTGGGGTCTCACCAGAGCAGAGYAGAGGGGCAGAATCACCTCCCTCGACCTGCTGGCCACGCTTCTTGTGATGCAGCCCAGGGTACGGTTGGCCTTCTGGGCTGCGAGAGCATATTGCTGGCTCATGTCCAGCTTTTCATCCATCAGTACCCCCAAGTCCTTCTTGGCAGGGCTGTTCTCAATCCCTTCATCCCCCAGCCTGTATGGATGCTGGGGGTTGCCCCGACCCAGGTGCAGGACCTTGCACTTGGCCCTGTTGAACCTCATGAGGTTCACATGGGCCCACTTCTTGAGCTTGTTCTTTTAAGATCTTCCCCTCTTAGCCCATCTCTCTCCCTTTATCCTCCCTCTGTTAAGATTTGGCCGGGCATCTGCCTATTTTTCTCTCTCCTATTTCTCATTGCCATTTCTAATTATCTGGCTCATTTTTTAAGCCCCATATCTACCACTTAGATCTGTTTCTGTAGGAGGTCTTACTCTGTGGATTCTTCATATACAGGATGGTCAGAAATGACACTTTTCTGCCATGCTATTTTTCTTTCCCTTTTCTCTTTTCATCAGTCTGAAGCAGTTCATTCACCTTACTCATCTTGTTTCTTTTCTCTGGCATCACAAACTCTTATCCACCCACTCAAAGCCTTAAGTTATCCACACTGTTTACTTCCTTAACTTCTGTTCCCAGTTACCTGAGAAATCTCTCCAAATGGAGAGCAAACATTTCAAATCCAAGCAAACGTTTCAAACTAAAGTAGTAAGATCTTTTTCCTGTTCCATCATTTGGACCACGCCACTTTTTATTCATGTCATTTTATGTCTCATGAAATTAATGTTTTTTTCCTTAACCTTCATGGGTTTTTCTCATTTCTGCCACTTGTTATTTGCTATGTCACTTTCTATGTCACATATTTCAAATTCCTTCTTTTTTTTCCAGTGATGTCAGAGTGAAATAGCAATTTATTTGTCTGCTCCTTCATTGGCTGGCTTTATACTTTCTTCCATTACAATCCTGAAGCATGCTGTATTCTTCTTGGATTCACCTTTTTCTTAAACTTGTTCCTGTTAGTTCACCTTACAGTGATCTTTAAATAAATTCACCAGTCAGTGATTGCTAAGTTTTGCACCAGTGGAAGAAAACTGAGGAATGACCCTTTCCTCTCTTCTTGTCTCCCTTTCCACCTGGAAAGAATCCAGACCTTTGCATAGTGTATGACCATCAGGTTTTACAGCTTGCATATTCATGTTGTCATATTTTAATTACAGTGTTCAGTTCTCTCTTCTTCCTGTTTATCACATTCACTTACAATTAACTTCAAATTGGATTACAGATTAATTAGGTCAAAGAAGATTATGATTTTTTTATTGGTCCAGCATAAGAGGCTGCACCTTTATTTATAAATGTAACAGTAGTAGGCTCTGCTGGTAGTAGGGATTCTCATGCTACCTGTGCTCCCCCAAATAATTCTCGGGAATGGTTCAGGAGTTTGTATAGGCATAGGCTCATTTCCAATAGGCAGTCTACATGTTTAATACCATGGATGCTGGCTGATCCATGATCATTGGTCTCAGTGACAAAGAATAGTTCCTGGCACGTTTAATTTACTGGCCAGATGTAGTCTGTCTTGATCCTGATTGACTTTTGATCGCTGCCTTTGCACAAAAAATGGTAGTTCCACTAATAATTGCAACAATTTAGGCTGAGAGAAGGTGAAATGGAATTTGTAGTATTATTTTCCTAAACTGAAAATAGGTCTGACTGTAAGTCATCTTAAATAATTAACAAGTTCCTATCTGTGTAGCACAACATGTAGTATGTATTTTTCACAGAATGATACATAATTATTTCTGCGTAGATATTTGCATGCCTGTCAGAAATAGAGGACTGCTGCTAAAATCCCTTTTCTAGCACAGTTTTGAGATGTAAGCTAAGGTCATCAGAATTCTGTAGTTGTCCTTGAAGGATATTTCAGCATCACAGACAGTGGTGGGTGTAGGCATTCATACTGAATGACAAACATATCATTCCCTCATTCTGACAAAACTCTTAGAGCTGTATCACCCTGCATCCTAGGTTGTAGTTCTTGGACTGTAGATTTCTCGAAGAGGTGCACTAAAGAAACTCAGCTTTGCGGGTTACAGCTCATTACATCTGTTGTCTGTTCCTGAATGTTTCTGTCAGTTAGGTAAGAGATAAGGAAGTATGACAAAGAAAAAATGCCCACTGGAAAATGTGACAAAGGAAACTATTTATGCCTTTTACTTTAATACTCTCTTCTTCAGTTGTCTATCCTTATATCTTGCTTTCTCCCCACAGACGAACGTCTTGCCATGTATATTACCCTTTTATCACCATATTTCTCTCTTTCTGAAAACCTTTCTCTGTAACTTTGGATAGCTACTCTTCAGCCCAGAGTCTGACTCTGCAACAAAGCATTGTCAACACACCCAGGGCTTTATGATCTTCTTCCTAACCTCCCTTTGGAACAGTTGCTTCATCTCTAATATGAGATGCCTAAGGCATCAGTTTATGCACTTCTACACAACAAACTCTATTTCTCTATGGCTGTTTTCTTTACATTGTTCTTTTTTATTTAATGTATTTTCCAAGATTTTTTCTTAAATGAGATAATGCAGGTATAGTTGGACCTTAGCCCTAATGGGTATGTATGATTTCTTCCCAGAGAAGTGAACAGTTTGCCTGGGAGGTTTGCCCTCAGATATGCTGCAAATGTTCTCCTAAAATTCTCCAGCAAGAAACCAGCTGAGAAAAACTGAAATACCTCTACTTTGTGAAGAGCTGAACAAGATTTCACACCATCATTGGAACTCTCAATTTGCATTTCACTGATGGGGTTCTTCTCCTGACTAACTGTTGAATGCTATCCTATATCATGATTTTACACGAGTAGCATCCTTTGAATGCTTGTCCATCTATGCATTCACACTCTGCGAATTTGCATTGCAGGCACATTGAGTTAGGAGTATGCAGTGGTTCTGTCTAATCTTTCAAACTATATAAAATAATAAAAATTAATGACTAGCACACAGATTTTGTTCTTAGCAGTTCAGAGGTATCTAAGAGAGAGATTTTGAAAAGGAGAGGGAGAGAAATGTGGGTAGTGAATTTATAAATAAGCAACACAATTGAAGAGCTATAATAACTAAGTATCCTTCTCTTTCAAGTGCAGCCTCTTCACAGGTATGTTCACACGGTGGATTATTCTTAGCAGCACATTTCCTTTGTAGTGAAAGTTACCTGCAAATGGATCTTGAAATCTTCTTAGAAGAGCAGAACCATAGGACAGCTCTAGGAAATGCATCCTTTGAATGTCCTATCTTGGCAAAGTAMTTGGTGGAATTGAATATGCAGTTCCAAGTTGCCACTCTGCCAGTCTCAGTAACACTGGCAGCCTTCAATGAAGCTGCTACTGTGGTTAGCATTCTGGCAGATTTCTCTTACAGCAAATCATCACGTTTTCTGTTGTTCAGTTGGACAATATCGACCTAGAGATGTCCATGTCCTTTGAACTCTCTTAATGGAAAACAGAAAATAAAGATATGATAGTCCAAAGGATACAAAGTCACTTCGGCCTTCCAGGAGGATAAAAAGGTAAATGGTAAAATTGCTTTCTTGACTCAAACTGAATTCCGATAAAGTTGATCCAGAACTTCAGATAACTTCGGTATTTAGGGGAGAATACAGAAGTGACAGTTACAAAGACATGTTCATAGCTAGTTCATCAATGAGTAAGTGGTCAGTGGTTCAAAGGCTGATCCACAAGTATAATGAAGAGCAGGTTTAGGCCCTATGAGAGGTACTACTGAAATGTGACATATCAGACAAGAAAAACCCCATTAGATATTTTAAAAAAATTGCAAGACAATAGAGTGAGAAAAGAAGTAAACAACAATTAATTACTAAAAGGTGATTTAGCAGCTCTGAGTAACTTCATAGAGAAAATGATAAAAACCCTACTCTTAAGAAAAAAGTAGAACGCATTGGACAAGGTACAATATATCATGTGACCTAAAATAAAAGTTTGGCAAAAAAACATTGTCTGAAGTATTTTATGATCCAACCACCAACTGTATAAGGCTATACAAAAACACTTCTTGAAGAAATAGTAGTTAACTTTTCTTCAGTTACGTAATAGATAAGTAATAATACCACTCTACGATCCAGAACTACATTTAAATTTATCCAGAATTCTGTTACAATATACAGGTTCTGTACCCAATAGTTATTTAACTCAGACCTCAGAATTTTTCCTGTATTCTTGCGTAGTGTCTTCCACTGGGAGATGAAGTTTATGCATTTTCTTAGAATGCTTAAAAGCGTACCCCTACTTTCCCAACTTTGCTCTTTTTTGCATTTGATTATAGAAAAACTAGGATTTTTTTCAGTTTTTTAGTTCTTTTACTTTTAGAGATCTAATTTCTCTTATATGATCATTGGAAGTAGTGCTTTTCATTGATTTATTTGCAGTTATAATGAGTGAAGAACTAGTTTGGCAAAAAATTTTCTGTGATCATTATGAAGGACTTGTATTACAAATATGGTATGGATTATCAATATTTATATCAAAAAATGTTCCAGAGGACTTTTGGAACCACAGGTAATGGCACTGATGTTACAGTAAAGAAATGTTATACAGTTATGCATTTTTTTAAACTATTTTTTATAATCATAACTGAACAAATTATTATTCTGGGCTAACTTACTCATAATTTCGTCATCATACATGTTTCCCCCCCCCAACTTTTCCATAATAGTGAAAAGTTATGGGAAAGAAGAATAATTATTTTATTTTTTTCATATAAGCTTTCTATAATGTATGTGTTTTTCAGTGTACTAATATGTTGCTGTACAAATCAGGATAGTTTGACAAATGTATTGATTTTTAAAGTGAGTATTAATGTTTTATATGTTGCTGTATAAAAGGTGTACATACAGCCATGAAGCTCACATTTCTGCAACTTTTTGGATTCCTTTTTTATAAGCATTCAGAAGCTTCAGATACAAAGTACATATTTAGTTTGTCAGATTGTATCACGTACTGACAAAATATCATCTTACAAAGAATGCTGCACAGTACAGCTACAATAAAATTAATATACTGCAAAAAGGCCTAAGCTCTGTGCATGTAAGTACATGAATTTTGAGTCTTTCCCAGACAAAAGTATTGCCTGGGTTTTCACTAGTATTCTTCATTGATTTACTTGAATTACACCTAACTTATACCTTTACAGATAAAATGACTGTACAGGCATCAGATGGATGGAAGGTAAGATGGGTATTTTAACCAATGGTTGAATCAAAATATAAAGAAAACATTTTGAGTTGCCTTGCAAAATTAAAAAAAATACTCCTGGAATGTACTGGGTCTGGATGGGATGAAGTTAATTGTTTTCATAGCAGCCTATATGATGCTGTGTTTTATATTGGTGACAAAAACGGTGCTGATAACACACTGATGTTTTAGCTATTGCTGAACAGTGCTTCCACAGTGTCAAGGCATTCTGTGTTTCTCACTCTGGCTCCCCAGGGAGTAGGCTGGGAGTGGGCAAGAAGCTGGGAGGGGACACAGCCAGGACAGCTGACCTGAACTGACCACAGGGATATTCCATGCTGTATAACCTCATGCTCATCAATAAAAACCGAGGAGAGAGGAGTTTGGGAGAGGTAGCCATTGCTTGGAGACTGGTTGGGCATCGGTCTACTTGAGGGAGGTGGTGAGTGATTGCCTTTGATGTGATGACTTATTTTATTTTTTTCTTCCTTTTTCCTTCACTTATTAAACTGTCTTAATCTCAACCCACAAGTTTTCTAGCTTTTGCTCTTTTCATTCTCTTCCCTGTCCTGCTGGGGGAGTGGTGTGTGTGTGTGTGAGTGAGCGAGTGGCTGTGTGGTTCCTAGCTGCTGGCTGGGGTCAACCCACCACATCGGGAAAGGAAACTTGTTTTTCCTATGAGCTTTTACAATTTTATTCGTTCTTAAGACAGAGTAAATAAAGGGCTAGCTTCACAAAATTGAAGAAAAGAAACTGACTGTATCTTTGCCTCCTGTGCATACATTGTAGTGGTTACAGCAGTTATTGGGAGCTAGGAGATGACATGTGATTCAATGTGAACAGAGAATTGAAGTGGAAATGCTCCACCTTTTCTTTAAAATAAATACACAGAAGATATCATAAGTATTCTAATGTTTAGAACTATGGTTTTAGGGGGTTTTTGCCTCCCAAACTAATTGACTAAAAAGAGATAATTGTTTAAACAAGGAAAATGCTAAATGCTAAATGCATGTGAAACCCTACCCACTGTTTCTTTGCAGAGTAGGGTTTTTTCATCTAGGGTGGTTTCCAATCCAGAAGCTTTCAGTGGCTTTTAGAATTGCCAGGGTTCTCCTACTGGACCATGTACAGGTCCGCTCAGGGAAGATGCAATACCTTTGTCTCTCCTGCATTTCTCCTTCCTCTTTCTTCACTTCTCCCAAATGTCCCACTTAGAGTGGGCGGCAGCCAGGACAGCATGATTAGGCCACCTTACCTGCTGCACAGACAGCCTTTGAAATGAACTGTTATAATGTGGTACATAGAGGAAAAGAAAAATATGTGTTAGTTCTCCTATCTACCATCATACTAGCTTTCTAATCCCCCATCTGAAACAAGAGAAGATTTGCATCCAAGGCTCTTGCTCCACAGGCAAATGCTTTTATCAATATTGAACAAAAAAGGAGAAAGTATCATCCCTCCCTCACGTCTGACTGAATAAAAGACTTCAGTTCTTTCCTGAAATCTGTCCTGAAAAGTTATATCAAAGTAAATAGTTATCAGATTTCAGAACCTTTTCACAGTTGTTGCTGAAACCAATCACTGTATTTCAATTCAGTTTGTGAATCACTGCAGATATATCCAAACTGGATTTTTCTATGAATAGAAAATCTGCTAAAAAATTGACTTGCACTACTTTGCTGTAATGAATTGAGAACTATCAAGATCAATCAGATTGGTATTAAGGGCTACCAAAAACCTGAAGGGGGAAAAAATAAGATGTTTTAAAGATAAAATAAGAAAAGGAATAATAAAATAAAGTCTATTTTTAAAGACATTTTAGCACCATGTGGGTTGAGTGAGAGGCTATCCATGCCATGCCATGCCATGCCATGCCATGCCATGCCATGCCATGCCATGCCATGCCATGCCATACCATACCATCTTTTTGTGTTTGGTTTGGATTCTCTTTTAATGAAATTATATTCTAAAATCAGTTCTCATACAGTATATTGACACTACTCTTCTCAGAGTTCCTGAATTGACAGTAGTCAACTTGATGGAAGAGAGAAGCACGATAACATCATAGAAATACAAGTGACACAGGGAACTCAAGAATCTTAAAATTAAGCAAACACAACCTAAGGGAACAACAGGGTTTTGCAAGTAATGGATGGGAAGGAAGGCTTGAGAGAGATGTCGGTGAGAGCTGCGAAATGTTTTGGGAAATCATCAGAGTATGTAAGTCCTTTTGGAAAAGGCATTGGAGAAATGGAACAGAAGAGCACTGAAAGTGTCTTTCATCATGAGATACTGTAATCCTGCTTAAGGAAGTAGAAATATTTTGAGAGAGAATATGCTGAGATTATATTAATCACCCTTCTCAGATCATACTGGAAATGTGAATGTCTGGGAGAGGAATATGTTAATCAAATTTTTTTATATAGAGGGGGCAAAATGGGGAACCCACACTGAATAGTAGATTTTTATTTATTCGTTCATATTTATTTATTTATTTAAAATACTTATCAGTACTTCCTTAACTCAAAATTGACCTTCTTACATTTGTACTCAGTAAGTGCTAAAACCTAACAATATTTAAAAAAAAAAAAAATACATTGAACAAAGTATTGAATATATTGAATGTATCGAATGTACCCTCACCAAGTTTTCAGATGACACCAAACTGGGGGGAGAGGTAGATACGCCAGGAGGAAGAGCTACTATTCAGAGAGACCTCAACAGGCTAAAAGACTGGACCAGCAAGAATCACATGTGGGAATCCCAATGGAGAGCAAGCTGCATGTGAACCAGTAGTGTGCCCTTGCAGCAATGAAGGCAAACATGTCCTGGACTGCACGAGCAGGATTTTGGCCAGGACCAACAGATGTGATTATTTCACTGAACTTGCTGCTTGTTAGGCTACACCTGTAAAATTCTGTTCGGTTTTGGTTTCCTTCAATTCCAGAGAAAAATTGAAAAATTGGAAAGGACTCAATGGGGGGGCCACCAAGATGATTATGGTATTGGAGAACTTGGTATATAAAGAAAGGTTGAAGTATTTGCATTTTTTCAGCCTGCAGAAGAGAAGGCTTGGTGCAACCTAATCACAGTTTTCCAATACCTCAAAAGTTAAGTATAGAGAAAATGGTGACAGGACAAGAGGCAAAGGGCACAGATGACTTCCAGGGAAATGCCAACTGATATAAGAAAGAAATTATTCGCCTTGGAAACAAGTAAAATTTGGAATAGGTTGCCCAGAAAAATGATGGAATATTTCGCATCGGAAATACTCAAGACTTGGCTTAACAAGGCCCTCGATAACCTAATCTAGGGACCTGTTTTCAACAGGAAGTTTGAACAGATGATTGCTCAAGGCCCCTCCTGACCTAGACTTTCCTATGATTCTATGTAATGCTTTTGACAAAATTAATGAGTTAAATTGAGTAACAAATGACAGCATGTATTTAT
Organism: Phoebastria nigripes; assembly: GCA_035582835.1. Taxonomy (NCBI): domain Eukaryota; kingdom Metazoa; phylum Chordata; class Aves; order Procellariiformes; family Diomedeidae; genus Phoebastria; species Phoebastria nigripes. Next base: position 764,602 of record JAYKAV010002803.1, read on the forward strand.
TATAAATGTCCTTAATTTTTTATGTTCTCAGTAAGATATGCCAGTATTGTAACTTTTTTGTGATGATTGCATCATCTTTTTGTTTGCAGTTATTTTGATATCATTTTCCAATTTGTCACAATGACCTGCTATCTTCTAAGTGCCTTTTTTTAAACTACAGTTTGATGAGTTCTCTACTCATTTATGAATAGTAAAAATTAATGCTTGAATACTTTGGCAAAGACTGTGATGGTCTGTGTGAGAAATCTGTAGAGTTTGTCAAGGACTTTTAAAGTCCCAGTGGAGAGATTTTGAATTCTTTTAAAGTTCTTTCAGACTTAAAAGATCAATGGCACAGCTTTCTTTTTCACACATTTTTTCCTCTCTTTATATTTGAGGGTTTTTTCCTGAACTATTCACACCCACTCTGATTTTAAGATATCTCAGTAATATTTATATTTACAGTATCTCAATAATACTATCTTTATTAACTATCTGTTTCCAACAGCAATCACAAAACACTTAAAGAAATCATGGTATGTAATTATAAGGTCTATAATGGAGATCATAGTAACTGTGAACACAATGATTGTAACAAACATTTTTAATGTTTATTGTTAGACAATACAGATGGTGCATTAGAAAAAAACCATTATTTTAACTAGCTGAGTTCCAGAAAAATCTAATCATGCTAGCTGTTTGTGATATTCATTTCTTCATATTAAATCTAAAGCAATCTGCATCTGACTTGAGTTTGGATCTCATATAAAACACTGTTGAAAAATTTTACAAAATGGTATTAAGATGAGATATTCTAAAACCCATCAAAATACTGCTTGCCTGTATTTTTAACACAATATTTGTTTTAAAAGTGATTGAGGACATTGCAAATATAGTTTGTATTTTTTCAGTAGAGATTATAAAAAAGCAAGTAGCTAACTGAAGTAGGTGAACATCTGCGGCAGCTTATCAATTTAACCAAGGGAAATCTATTGCACAAGATGCAGATGCATGTCAGAGACAAAGATCTCAAGTATCTTAAACCTTTGCAGACCATACTTTCTTTTTCACTTGTCCTGCTGAAATTTAATGTTGTCAAGACCTAATTATTTTGGGCAGTCAGGATAGGAAGATCACTTTGCCGCACAAAAGGTTCAAATCTCTTCAGTGTGCAAGACACTCCTCCTTGTTTTAAAATTCCTCTTCCTGAATAATCTGTTTTGAAATATATTTCCACAGAAGTATTCTAGGCATTTAGCAATTTGAGAATGAAGGGCTTGACAAGGGTAGTTTACCTTTTATATCACTAGCACTAGGTAGCAACAGGCCATGATCTATTTTCACTAGGGGAAAATGGAAGAAGAAAAACAGAACCTGTTTCCTAGCTCTGCAAGAACAGCAAACAAATTAAGAATGATGGGATGAAATACTGTGCCTAAAAAGGCAAGTAGACACTTTGACTAGTTTCAGTGTATCTTCAAGGTTTAAGCCTGACAAAAATCTAGGGTGGAACTGCAAAAAAAGAATTCAGGCAGCAATTCTAGATTTCTGTTCAATGACATTAAAGGCAAAGAATCCAGTTTGTAGTGTATATGTACTACTGAAGTAACAAACTGGGAGAGAATGAGAAGACATGGAAAATATCAACAGCAGGACAAAGGCTGATGGTAATAAAGGTAAATAATAAGGGGTTGAAAAGAATTTCTTGACTAGATTAGATAGAAAATAATCACCCTTAGATTTACTGACAATGGGAGAAATGAATTAGTTAATGAGAGGTAAGGAAGAAAGTGGAGTAGTAAAGGGAGAAGAGAAGGGAGATCACAAATATTTTGTTCCCCATTTCCTAAGAAAATTAGGCATATGTGATCACACTTTCAATCCCTGGTTTCAAATTCAAAAGTGAAAAGATAATTTTATAAGTTTTGTGAAAACTAGCAGCTACATAGTGGAAACTCAGAATATGACTCCCTTTGAAAGAAAGGTAGATGCTAAGTTGTCTAACTGAAAGCTAAGCTAAATTAAACACAGGGACCTGGTGAGGATCAGAGGAGCAATGTGAAAGGCAGAGAAGCCTTTGTAACCTAGTGGAGACACTGGACTGGCTGCTCCTTAGACCAACAGAGGAGAACAATTAGCGTGTTTTCCTTGATGTGACATCCACTAAGATGACTCAACAAAGATCTTCTCCCTGCAGTGCCATGCAGTAAAGATGTGTGGGACTTATTGTGAGATGCCAGGGCAACAAAGAGAATTTTGGGATTGTGTAGAACTTATGATGGGATGTGTTGAGAAGAAACAACAATGCGGAAAGGAAGGGATCAAGGTAGACTGGGTAGGAACAAGCGTGGGACGGTGTAAGAGACCAACTGGCAGCTAACACCAAGGCCAACTTGTAACCCACTGGAACAAAGAACTGTTTTCCAATGACAGGAGACAAAACTTGAGAAGGGAGCAGGGGGTGGAGATCCCCTGAGCCTGTCCGAGGAATGCCTCAAACACTCACAAGACTGAGGGATGGTGAATCCCAGGAAGGCTCCTCTGTAGAGAGTTAACTGGCTCTGGCCTTGGGAGAAGAAATATGGTGACACCATAAGTCGGCCAAATAAGGGAGTATGCAGATAAGTGTTAAGAAAACAACTACTGATAAAACCAAAGAAACAACTACTTGAACTAAGAGTGAACTATCCTAATTAGCATACTAAAAAATCCACCCACCAGCAGGAAAAGCCCCCTACCCAATAAAGCCCCTTCCCCACTGAATATGCGCAGTAAAAAGAAAGGAGACTGTGACTTTACCTGAAGACGAGGCATACAAGAACCAGTAGAAGCGAACTACAAAACTGCCACCATAGCAGAGGGGCAGTTTGAAGTGAACAGTGGGCATAAAAGGGGAAGGCAAGTGCCTAGGGGGGGACTTGGGACTCTTTTCGGGAACCTGTGGGAACTTTTGAAGGAGCGCTCCTGTAGACCAGAGACGCTCGTTGGCTGGACCAGCGCTGGAAGCTGGACTGGTGATCTCTTTCTCTCTCTCTTTCTTTCTCTCGCTCTCTCCTTCTCTCTTTCTTTTATCTTTTTACCTTTCCCTAGTAAGTAACGCAAGGCATAAACTCCCACAGCAGTGGTGAACAACAAGCTTTTCTGCTACTCAATTATTTCATAAACTCCCACAACAATGGCGAGCAACAAGCTTTTCTGTTTCCAATTATTTACCAAGGAGCCTAGGTATAGAGTAAAAGTCTTTGTCTATGTACAGACCTTGAGTGTCGTTTCACTTTAATCCATACCGAGGGAATTTGTGAATCTGAGTCACCTCTCCCGCACAGGCGGGACATGACAGACGGTAGAGGGAAAAGAGGATAAAGAAGCATATGTATACTTTTCTGACTAAGCCCTGTGCTTTACCACCTTAGCGTGTTCTGCATTTGTATTGAATCCTATTCCTAACCACCTTGTATGTGGGCATGTTCTTTGTCCTGAACCTGTACATATGAATAGTAGCAAACTCCAAGCTGGACTACTGATGAGTAGGATAAGAGGTGTGAGTGCCAGCCACGAGAGAGAGAGAGAGAGAGAGAGAGATACCGTGGTCTGAGGGACCCATGGGTCTGGCTGCCAAAAAGTGAAGAGACCAGGGTCTGGGAACCATGCTTAAACTGAGTGTCTAAGGCCTGATGCTGGAGAGCCTGTAATGTGTGTGTGTGCATGCAAGACAGCAATCAAACTTAAGTCAGACTAGCTGACTGGTAGGAAGAGGGGTCAGAGTGCTGGCCTCCGGAGTGGGACCACAAGTCAAAGCTGAGGGTCTAGGGGCTGAGCAACTGGAGGAGACCAGGATCTAGGGGCCAGCTATGGGACAATCCTATGTTACATGTGTACATTGAACTTCAGTCCTGATCAGATGGAGAGGAGAGAGAAGAAGGGACCGTCTGTGCTGTTCATACTTATGTGAAAGCTCTTTGTGTTGATGGGGGTAGCGGTAGAGGCCCTTCTCACTGTGCAGTCTGTGTGGCTGGCCACGTGTGTATTGTTTGCATCGTGTGTGTGTGCGCGCGCGCGCGCACGTATTGGGAATACATGCTCTACCTCGCTGCTGGCTGGACATAGGGACATGGAGCTGCGGGAGCCTTGTTTCTGTGGGGATGGGATAAGAGAAGTTTTGAAGTCCATCAGATTCATCTGCCTCTAACTGCACTGTTACACGATCCATGTAGCAGCCTCTGTCTGGCTCACCCACCAACATAGGGTAGTGACAGACTGGACCTTGCTGTAGTCTTTCCAACTCAGTGGAGTCAAAGAGATGAAGTAGGTAACGAATGTAGTAAGTTAGGCTTCATTACTCTTTCTGCTTGTGAAACCAGTAGTTCATACGACTATTCTGACTGGGGGTTTTTTGTTGGTGTGGGTTTTTTTTGTTTTTTTTTATTTCTTCCTTTCTTTAAACCAGAAGGATAATATCATGTATAGACAATACAAAGTATTTTACTGGTATTTCATGGGTTGTATTAGAATCAAAGGAACTTTGGGCTGAATGCAGCTTTTCTCTTTCTGTTGCTTTCATTGTATTCAGAGATCTTGAGTTCAAGTAATGGGGACAATACCCAGACATCAATAAATGGCTTTTTATTATTTAAGTATTCTGATGTTTTTTATTATTTCCTTTGTTTCACATCTATAAATTTAGATAAACCAATATTTATGCTTCAGCTAAGTTTAAAACTATATATACCTTGGAACTTTTTAACAAGATAGATCTTACTACCATATTTGAACTTTTACTGACTTCAGAAGAAGTCAGCATTTGTGKTTTAGATTTTACAGAGGTTTTTCAATGCCTATTTAGAACAAGTTAATATAAGTTTTCCAGTAAAGCCTGTTGCAAAATGTTGCTAATTGATGTGCCATTTACCAGACTTTTAATTCTTTTTTAGAAATGGTCATGGTACTCACAAACTCCTTTTTGCTCGGTTGTGGTTTTTAGTGTGCTTAATGTCTTAGAGAAAAACAATCAAAACTGTAAAATTAGCCTTTGTTAGACAACTCCATTGAGAATAAACTCGCTTCATGGGAAAATTATATTGAAGCGCTGCATTCTTATTTAATTTGAGACAATGTGAACAGAGTTGAGAATTGTACCTTTTAATCCACAAAATGTAATACTGTTTAAAGATTAAGTTTCAGAAATGTGTTTGTTAATGATAACTATAATGTAATGTTTTGCTAGAAGTTGTTTTCAGAAGATTTCAAGTTGAAAAGCGTCAGCATTTCTTAAACTTAGATGTACAAAACTAGGTTCTCAAGTGTATGTTAGCTCCATACAGCTTGATTATGAAAAATACTGCTTAATGCTTAAGATTGTGCATCAATTATTTTTGAAGATAAATTACCCTTTTGAAGCTAGTAGCTAAGTAGTGTTTAGATGTTATGCTAGATCACTCAGGATGTCAGCATCTTCCCATGACAGACTCCTGAAACAAATACAATTGCAGCTATAACCAGTCTGCACTGCGTATTCTGCCCCAGGTAACTTCTTAGAGCTCCTACACAGACACTACTCATTCTCTGAAAGTGAGAGCAAAATTAACATTCCAAATAGCAAACATAAACTATTTCAAAAAATAATGAATAAATTGTTTTCTTGCATTAACACTAAATCCAGAAATAATTACTGGAGTTCATAAAAGATCAGCAAATAATAGAGACGTGGTTAATCAGGCTGACGGCAAAGATAAACTTTAAAATATCTTTTTGATTTTTTCATTGAGTGAATTTAATCATAATGTTTTCTGAACACATTTACCTACAACGTGCATGGACTGGGGCGGGGTGTTGTCTCTGAAATTTTATTTTACAACCAGAATGCATTCTTTTTGCTCTTTGCATTCTTTGTCACTTTTAATATCTTTGGTGATTCTTGAAATATTTGGTGCTGCAAATATGACCTGTCATTTCAACAAATGGACTGATTGAATCTGTCAGACTGGTGGAATTTACAGTAAATTCACTGCAGTACAAGTGAAACCATGAGAAGTTTATTGTCTTAAATAGCTGAATGTAAGTCATCTCTTTTCATCAAAATACTATCTTGCATTTAAGTACAAAAGAAGAAAGTTCATTTGTAAACACTCTGCATAGTAGATTCAGTAAGAATACTTACATTAATGTAAATCCATTTTTAAGTATCCAAATGAGAGCAGAAATACTTTCAACCAAAACTGAAGCAGCTGGGTACTTTTAAAATCTTTGGCTGTAAATCCTTTCTTAAGCAATATATGTTGAATATTGTACTGACCTACAGAAAAATAAAGATTTTGTCCTAGGAAGTCCAAAATTACTTCTTTTTTTTTCTTGATTCCATTTATTTTGAAAATAGAATGTTGACTATTAAATCGGAGACCCTTACAACAGAATCTGTTGCACAAAAATGAAACGCACTGGTGTATTCAGCAAAGGTTTAGTGATTTGTCAAATATAACATTTGAGGTATATAATTGGTTTTTTTTTTTGGTCACTGTCTTATTTAAAACATGCTGACCACATTTTTTACAATAATATAGAATAAAATATGACATTTTTCTGAGCTATATTAGTGACTGTTTTATATAGATAGACATTTCTTTCTTCTTTGTAATGAATTTTGTTGTACTTTGTAGCTTGCCAGCATTTGACGGACATTTTCCTCGTGAGGGCAGACATGTTTCAGTGCCTATTTTGCTATGTTAAACCTAATAGTTAACTTTGTTATTATGCCTATATGAATACTAACACTGTAATAAAAATCATTTTAATAGTCCTGTGAAGCAGACCACATAAACCAAGACATTTATTTTCATTGAAGGCTTGTGCTAATTTTTTATTAAGAGATACATTAAACATTGATACCTCCAACCTCTGATTGAACCTTCAGGGTTGTCACATATAGGGGTAGCTGAAGATTTATTATGCAATATAAAATTAGGCATATACAGTAATCTTCATAATAAATGACCTTTGCAGACTGGAGATTGCCACATAGAATAGTTTCTTTTGTTGCACAGTAGAAAGGGATTTGAAAAAACAAATATGAAGACATAGAAGTTGGAAATCCTAAAATGAAAAATGTTCTCAAGGAAAATTCAAAATTGTTTCCTGTTGAGAAAACATATTCTAGAAAGTGTGTCTTTCAGTGATGGAAAATTGAAATATGGTAGATGATAGACAAACATATTTTGGCAACACTTTTTTGACAAGCTATAGATAGGAATACTGTGAAATGATGAGATAATAAGTCTGACCAACTTAGATTTTTGTAATATATCAAGAAATGCTTGTTAAAGATTTATTAAAAAGCTCATTATAAAAAGATTTCTCTGGTGCATATAATTTATAAGTTAATGGAAAAATAAGATACCTTGGTAGAAGTAAATATGTATTAAGTAGTAAGGAACAATATAGAATGACAGAAAGGTTAACTTCTTTGTAGCGTATTTAGATCATTACTTATTCTTATCTCTGCCTTTTCTGTTGACTTAAATACACAGCTGGAAGACCAAAAGACAATTGTTCAGCAGCACAGGCAGCCTTCAGTGGACAATCAGAATGTGCCTACAGCTGAAGAAGCTCGCTGGCATGACGCCTTTGTCGCTCTTAAATCTGATTTCACAGAACTTGAAAAGAAGGTACGTCAAAGCTTTAATACAGCTCAGCCACAAAACAGGAGTGACAAAAGATCTCATAACAAAACTATCAAAAGCAACATGCAAAGTATTTTGAAAATGATACTGTGTATGAAGCCTAAATAAATTTTGATTTTATTTATTTTTGACTGTGGAAACCGCATTATTAACACTGAATTATATTTATACATGGTGGGTAAAAAACTCTAAGTAAAAACACCGTTTTTTTCCTGATTAGTTCACTGTAAAAATATCATATGACTTTTATGAACTAACACCTAGAATTATTATAAAGGAAGATATGTCATTGTGTAGCTCATGTTTATACTCAGTAAAATTAGTAGACCTGGGTGTAGACTTTGTTTCCTTTTGAAGCATAGAAAATGTGGTGGTATGCGAGAATGGCACATTTCTCTCTATTTAAATTCAAATATTTTTTAGAAGTAGGTCTACAAAGTTACCAGTTTAAGGACCAGACTTTTATTAGAGTATTTATATCCATAACTAGCACTTTATTTATACCAGAATCTGTATCAGAATAAATAAAATTAAAAATATAATTACAACTGTCAAGCTGGGACTATTTTACAGAATAGAGTTGGTATAGATTCCCTTCCCTCTGTGAAATGAGTTGGTAATGCCTTTACTGTAAGTAATGGACTAGTGATGTGTCACTGAAGTTGTGTACAGTGCTGTTTACAATGTTTGAAAATCTCACCCCCCAAGACCTCCACCATTTCATGATAAGCTAGTGGCAGATTGTCTAAATAATGAGTAATAGTATGCACTACTCCTACCCATGATGCATTTGGTTAAGGCATTTAGGCTTCACTGTAAGGTAGTAATTTTGTTTTATTTCATAAAAATGAAAACATCTAGTTGTTGCAGTCTGGCAACTGGATAGATGGAATAGACGTTCTAAATGGTATTGCAAATACTAATAATTTTTAATTAGGTAACAATACCAACAGCATCTAGAAAATTAGGAAAAATATAATTTTAATGAATAAAATCTACAGAGACTTCGATTATTAAATTGATGGCACTTGTCTCCAGTACATGTAGTATGCATAGACTGTACCATCCGAGGTTATCAGCTTCTGCATAACTGCTTTGCTGAGGAAACAGGGAAAAAGAGTTTACCTGAGTGCACACACATCTCCAGGGCAATTTCTCAGCCGGAGCTGGGTTTTGTCTACATACAATGTGTGTGCAGTATAGCCTAGATCATAATGTCTCCGAATTTTCACTTGCTGTAAAGAATGACGGTTGTGAAAAGTGTAAATTCATTAACTTTAGTTTTCAGCTGATATAAATGTCACTTCAAAACCTACACTTTTTTATAGCTGGTGAAAAATTTAATTTTTTTTTTTTTTTTTTAAATGTACTTGAAACATTTCTACAGTGTTGCAATATGAGATCCACAGCTACTCACAGTAAGCATCTGGAGCGACCGCTTCTTGTCTTCTGGAAGGGCTCTTGATACACGTTTACAGAAATTGAATGGCTTGACTGAACCATGGTGCAAACTACCACTGTAAATGGCAGCACTTTCAACAGTATGCCCTGCTTATGTTTTCATTTGGAACTGATAGCAGTCATTTATTTTAAGTTTCTCCTATGTGCTGCTGTATTAACAAGAAGTGATAACACCTCTTGGGTATGTGAGGAGCACCCACTGTTTTGCTTTTGTCAGGCAAGTTTGTTTCCTATTATGGTCACCCAAGATATTTAACTGGAACCAAATCTTTGTTTTCCATTATTAGGCATACGATAGATCAGGCTAAAAGAAAAAATAATACATTTGAAATACCAGGTGAGTCAACTGTCTATCTTATAAGTGAGAGTTTAGTGTCATAGATTGTTCTTCCTTTCAAAATCCTGCCACTTTACTAAGTGGTGTTCTTCCTGTATGGTCTGAGCAGTGGCAGCAGTGGAGTGCTAGAAAAGAATCCTTTCAAAATGTGACACAAGAACTCTCAAACATTTTGTACATTCGGTTACTCTATGAAATGAACATGTAATATCCTATATGTATCATAATTCAAGATACATTATTATGTGTAAGAATACAGGAATCTGAATGGTGCATGACTTGCGGATTATTATTTTCTCTATCTTAAAGGCTGATTCATGGTTTTCCTCTAGTATTGCAGAACTTTGTCATTTGGCTATGAAATACGAATTTGCTGGTAAAGGAATTAATATCTTATGATAGTCAGTCAAATGAGACTTTTCTTGTCTTAAGACAGGAAACTTTGATTCTGTCCTTAATTTTTTTTTTTTTTTTTAGTTCCTTTTATATACCCTTGTTATAAATGGGGAAGCAGATGGAGTGGCTGTAGGGATCTGTATACAGGACAAATGTTCCCTACATATTTCTGGGGAGAAAATGGCAACGTGTCTACAATGGAGCTGAGAGGTCATTGCCAATCTCTAGGTGACAGTGTTAATACAAGTGTAGTCACAAGTCTATGTCCATATATGCATTTCTCAGCAGTGTTCCATCTCCCTACCAGGACAAAATTGCATACTCTTGCCCTTCCATGGGAAGAAAACAAAGCAAATAATTTTGATTGTTGAGGGAATTAGGAGTGCAAAGCATGTTACCAACTGCACTTGCTCCATGTGATGGACTTGATAAATTATCAGTCAAGGTCAAGATATGAATATAAATATTTTTGCTTTTCTGTCTCCACATCAAGAAGCAGATTGCAGCTATAATTCCTAGCTTTTATGTAGTCTTTCTCCTCCCTTTTTTTTCATCCTTGCTCCTATACCCATTTAAAACCTTTCATCATAAATGTCATGGCTATTATGTATTGCAGACAAAATGGATGAATGGGAAGAATGATACCAGAAATGCCCGTACCTCTCTAATACTATGCCTGCTGCTGGACTTTTCAATTTACTCTTTTTGGGCAGTTTGCTTTAGAAGGAAGAACAGAACGATGGAGRTCTGTCTGGCTCAGTTTCAGCCAGCTAAGTTAGTAACTAGGATGAAAAGGGAGCCTATATTTCTAAAGTTTTCCTTTTTCTTTCACGTTTTTTCTTTAACACTTCTTTTACTTAGCAGTGGAACAGCAACAAAATTGCCTCAATGGCAAATGTAATCCCTTGATATCAAGATTCTGGAAACATTCCTTGTGGATTTGGGATATAGGAAGTTTAGATTTCTTTCCCTTTTTATAACTAATTGCAGAGTCCTTGAAAAAAGATGAAACAGAACAGAATGGAAATTGCCTCATTGTGGCATCTCACAGTCTTTGTTTTTTCTTACAATCTCATATGGCAGATCGCAGTTGATTTTTCTTAGTTCTGTGTTGATTTGGACTGTTCTTATGTAGAAAAGTGATCATTTGCATTTATAGAGATTTTAACTAGCTCTCCTCAGTTGTATTTCAACAGTTAATAATCCCTTGAAGAAGTTTGTTCTGATTGATGAGTTTATGTGTTTTGTAAACCCCTTGGGTTTTGGTGGTTTTTTTGTAGGCAAAGAAACTTTTGGATATACTGATTCACTCAACAGAGGTGAAGCTGCTGCAGTGGGTGTCCCCAGGCCCAGCCAGCAGCAAGACTGAGCACATATTTGCAACAGGCACACAAGCACACATACACACAATGCATATACATATATAAGTGGCCGGTCACACAGATCAATGCAGACAGAAAACACAGCACTCATACAAAGACAAGTAACACCAAAGGCCTTATCCTGTTTCCCTCTCTGTCTGATCAGGATGAAAGCCAATTAGTGGAAAATATACACATATATGTACATAAATACAGCATGGATCCCTCCAGTACCTGGAGCTTACACGCTCTGCCTGTGCAAACAGAGTATGGGCTGAAATGTGCCCTATCATGTGAGCTTGTAGAACTTCTGCCTTTTTAGAGGATGTATAAAGGATGTTCATTCCTTGCTCTTACTCAACAAAAGAATATATAATGGAGAATACAGGTTTCTATAAGAAACAACACTTCTTTCAGTACTGATTTTTTTTTTATTATTACTATTATTATTTTTATTTTAGAAAGAGGAGATGACCGGTTGTTCTGGACTTCAAAATGATCTTTTATATCTGATAATCAGGTTAAGGATGGCAACTTTCTGGAGTTCTTCAGGAAAGTCCAGTCTGTAATTCAAGATTTCCAGGGGGCACATATATTTTACATAGAGAGAAGATCACCTCAGTGTTGTTATTTCTGTTTTGATTTCTGATGGGATCATTAACAGTTCAAGCTTCTGCATGGCCTTTGTATGATTAGGTTTTTTCCCAGTAATTTCTTTCTTTTCAGAAGGAATTATCAGTCTCTGAGGAAAACACAGATTCTGTTGACACATCTCTGCCTCAGTGAACATTCAAAAATTGAATCTGTGCTGTCATAGACTATGGAGTTTTGTAGAATGATTCTTAGTGATGAGAACTTTCCTAGATCCTAGGCAGAATTTGGTTTATTTGTGGTCTAACCACCCCAGTAAAATAGCACCTAGCCCTCTTAGGACCAATGTTTCATGCTCGTCTTCACTTTGGTTGTCTCCAAGTGTGATTACACTCAGTGTACCTTCTCACCAAGTAGCAGGTCACTGTTTTTCACACTGTTGGGTTTCTCAGCTGTGGTGATGAAATCAGCTCAATGTTCACAAGAAATGCCCCTCCACCTACCCTGGCTTCCTAGAGCAATGATCTCAAGTCTATCTATAGTGGAACGGCAAGGTCGTTTGGGCATCTTTGTTGTACGTGTGCCTTGGATTCAAGAGCAACAGAAACTTCATTTCAGTATTCTAGAGCCCCACCTTTGTAGTTCAGGCAAAGTGTTCCCATTTCATATCCAAAATTGGCACATACAATCAATGATAGCTAACTCAATAACCCTTTACAAGATCACTACTGACGTAGAGTTCTGTAGGAAACTGACAATGGGAGATCTGCTCCATAGTATTCTTGGTGATCTTGATGTGTATGATCAACCTCATTTAGATCTGCTTGCTTCCCACCATGAAAAGAAGGCATCAATTCTTGTGCTCCCATTTGCATGAGCATACAGGCTCTTTTGGGAGGACATTCCTTATTCCATCATCATATTGGTGTATATATTTCTGTTATTTCCACTGTGATCAGATGTTCTGGTTAAGACAGAAAAGGAATCTGACTCCTTTGCTATGGCAGACATAACATAACACGCTGTAATTGCAGCTGTAGTCTGATTTCAGTTCTCCTTCACAGTCTTCCAGTGTTTCTAGGGTTTTATTTCTGTGGTTGAAGTAAAACTGAAACAATGCCAAATGCATTCCATACTATGTTCATACTAAATGAGAAAGCGTGGCTTCGAGTGTTAACTTCTGCAAGCACTGCAATGGAAAAACTTCTCAGATCTCTAGTGGTAGGACATATTTATGAATCTGTGTATGCTCTTTCACTTGGAGAATTGCAACTACTAGTATCTAATCTCTTTGTCCTTGTTTACCAGGATTAGTTTGTTGTAACTTGTGCAGTTATTTAATTTTGTTAAAGTGATYCTAACACCCTATTTTCCCTATCTGTTTGATTTTGGCATTTATATACCCAAATAACTAACAGGAACCTATCTTCAACTTAATTATGTTTTGGCCATTGTTGCTCCATAATAATAGCAAGATATATGTGTGTGTACATAAGGACATTGATATAAAGTCTCATCCCAAAGAATCTTCTCCTGTGAACTGAGGTCCAACAGTTACACTTCTGGGGTGTGAAGACTTAAAATCTTCATTATTAATATTAAATGCATATTTAGTTTTGTGATTTAGTTCTGTGAAGAATGAAAGTCTTTCTAAAAATTGCACTGAATAATGCAAAACAACCACCACATTTCCCACATTTTTGTTTAGTTTCACCATATTTCTAAAGTGATGACAGCATATGTGTCAGGTATTTCCAGGGTGGTGTAAGCTACTTTTCCCTTACCCAAGGCATTCAAAGAGGACATACATGCAAAGAGAGTGAGTTAATTTCATAAGTCACTGATGACAGCGTAACCACTGAGTAGCATAACAAAACAGAGCAACAAGTCAATTATATGTTGTCATCACTAACGTGTGAAAATACCTTCTTAATTCTCCCTCCTCCAGACAGGACCATGTTCTTACTTACAGCACAGAAGATTTAGTCTATAATTCAATGTGTCACTTCAGGGAATTTGTAGTAAGAAAGTAAACAGAGACAGACATTTGACATTGTCCAGAATGTGAAATAGACCTTTTTCCATTTTACAGGAGCAACTCTTCTATATATGCATTTTCAAATTAGAGTGAATTACAATTTGAATTAATCTAAAGACAAGGAAAGCAAGACTTTTAGGGTCAGTTTCAGCTGAGTTTCAGTTTCTGTCATCAAGAAATTGGAAACCAGTGGCATCCACAAGTGAATGAAGTTTATGAGGAGCAAACTGTAATTATATTAAATATTTATAGTGTGGTGGCTGGATGGCTATGACTGGTAATAGAATACAGAACCTTTAACCTCTGAGTGACCAGTTTCAGTCTGACCTCAGTCAGTTGTGACTGAAGGTTGCTACCATGTGACAGTTATCGGTGGCTTATGTGAAATGTGTTGCTAGTCTTAGCCTAACTTCAGGTGAATAGGTGGTGATCCCTGTGGGCCAGGATTGAATCACGTCAGCAGGAGAGTACAGGGAACATTTCTCTGAAGCAGCTATGCTTTTACTCCCCTGAATCAGATACTTGAACATCTGCAAGCAACACTTTGCCTTTCTTTACATGTATATGATACAGTGAATCTACATCTAAGTGTTACTGCTCAGAAATTTATTCACAGCACATACATACTTGCTATTTTTCTCTTCACCAATGTGATTTTATGTGGTCTAAAATTCCTTGTATCAATATACTAGATTTATTGTTTACTGTAATGTGTATATGTTTATGGATGTTGGTGGCTGGAAGAAACTTGTGCAATAGTATGAATATATCTAGATGTTTGGATAAACATAGCATAGGAGAAGTTCACAGTGACTAATTGTTTAACTTTTAATCTGCTGCTTTTATTACTAAACTGCTCTTTCATATTGGAAAAGCACTATTTTTTAAAAATGAGAATGCAACATTTTGCATACAAGATTTCTTTGCTGGTGAAGTCATAGTAAAATAGCCTTGTATTTTTTTAAGGTTTAAGTACTATAGGAAGTATTGAAGTACTTTGTGAGTTTTAACCATTTTATGTAAACCATTCCTTATCATCAAAGGGTTATCTTCTGACATTGCACAGGGATAGAACTATACAGTAAATAATGAATTGTGGGATGCAGCCAGGCTTGCAGAAAATAACTATTTGAGGGATGGTGCATGAACAGAAAGCTGTAATTTTGACAGGTGGCAAGGTGTCGTGTCACCAAGCCCTTCTAAAGCCTCATATCTCATACCTATTGATTAATGGCTCTAATTAAGGAATGAAATCAAGCATGTGAAGACAGGGGATCGCTTTAGGTCCTTGTTTGGTAGATTTCTCTTCCTGGCGCACAACTCATCCATCTAAATATCACTGCTCTTTCATTTATTACAGTTGGATGATACCAAAAAGGAACTGGAGGAGGTGCATGCTGATCTTGTCATGGTCATGCAGGAACTTGATTTGGCAAGAGCTGAGGTAAGACAATGTCTGTGAGCATCGTCTGAATGAATGCTGCAATATCAGCTCATTGTTCGTCCCTTTTGTAGAGATGGTTAGTGAATGCTTCTTTTAATTTTATTATTTTTCTTTTTTTTTCATAGAAGAAGGAAATTTTATTCTTACTGTTCAGTTTTGCACCTGCTGGTGTAGACTAACTGATTTCAGTGGCAGTATTGTATATTTGTATATATGTAAGATCAGGATACAGCTCTTCATATGTAAACTTGCAAACCCCATTTATTCATGCTGATTTTGTTTAAATACAAAGCTTCAAATTAAAGTTTCAAATTAAAAAAACCTGAACTCTTTAGTAATGTGAATCTTGGTATTGTGAAATGGAGGAATGAAATAGAGGAGTTCTGCTGATGAATCTAGTTCATTCATTAACACTGTGTAATATCAGCTGATTTCCCAACCTGACCCTCCCCCCACATTATTACGTGTTCCAACTTAATTTCAAATACTCTGAAAACATTCAGCTGCTTTTGCTAGCTGCAGGAAGCCACTAGTAGGAGCAGTAATATGGCAAATAATTTCAAATTTTCATAAGATTTATAACGCATTAAAACATTCATATAGTTAGACACAGATCAAAATAATTCTAGAGTACTGAAAGTTTAGAAAAGTAATTACTAAATAAGAATTCAAATTTTTATTTTTCCCCCTTCACTGCAAATAATTGATAACCAATATATTAAGCTCTTTCAGTTCTGTTGAAAATTTCCTTTTGATGTGTTCTAATTGCAGTAAAATACATATCGTTATCTTATTTTATCAGGTATTCCTGTTGGTACAAAACTCAGCCAGTGATTGGACACTCGTACCTTAGTAAGCACAGGAAAATAATGCAAAATCATCTGTATTAACTTATTCAAAAACTCAGAGTTAGGCCTGATTCTTTAGCTTGTTGAATTTTTACTCAAGGACTAAAGCACAATATTCTTAAATATTTCTAATGAAATAATAGAAATGCAACTTAATAAAATAAATCATGAGTCTGCCATATGGCTGATGTTAACAGATTTTAATTTACCCAGGTATACTCTGATTGTTGATAATTTCATATCTGCAGTTTAAAAAAGAGATTTAATGGATTCAATAGGTATAAAAAGTTTGCATATGTTTGTAATCTTACACAGATATAGTCATTTGTCTCTTAGTTCACAAATCTGTGCAAATCCTAGCATTATAATGAAAATCTTGTAATGACTTAATTGTATCAAACACATGAATATAATCCAGCATTTATTTATTTATTTATTTATTTATTTACTGGTTTGGATTCTACTACTGTAACACCAGCATGTAATATTTAATAGTCCCAAAAGAAACACTGTGAGATGCTGACTGTAATATATGAAGGGAACACTTTGATTCAGGTTTTGTCATAACTGTGTGCTGTACAGTATGTTTTATCATCTAGAGAAATTACGTTATGCTAAGGAACTTTAAAAAGAGTTTCTTTCCCTTCATTTGTTTTGTTAGCTTTTCTATAATGTTTTTTATAAATTAATATTACATATTGTCTCATCTCTTTTATTTATATTTTAAGAGCCTTTATTTAAGATTAGAAACAGCAATAAAATCATTGCTTACTGAAGCAAGCAGACTTTGAATCCAGCTATGCACATTAGAAGGATGTTACAGACTGCACACTTTTAATAATGATCATTTAGAAGATAATTTTAGCATCCACACAAGGGAAAAATGGATTTTTGATGAGTTCTTATATGACCATATGTGGTATTAGTCAGTGTGAGGTATTGCTAGCGAGCTCATTGCTTTCAAAAATCAAAGTTAAATGGTTCATCTATCATCAGAATTTGTGTCTGGGCGACTTGTCTGAACATCAGTATGATTTATGGTTTGAATTGGAGGAGTCAACCATGCATGTTTCTTAGTTTATCGTTTTATGCTGTCTTCAATTAAATGTCTATAAACACAGTGATGGCTTTATGACATTGTCCATCAATAAAGACTATCAGATTTTGCATGAGAATATGTAATTTTCCGAAAAAATAATGACCTTTTGACTTCTATGTGCCCTGTTGTACACATGATAGATACGGCATGTTTAGACTTCAGTTTTTATCCCAGTTCCATTTGATTTTAATCTTGCAGACTAATTAAGACAGTGGCCATATTTTATTTAACATAATTCAGATAGACTACCATCTAGGATTTTTTGATGAAACTATCAAATAGTGAGATATAACAGGTGCACGTCTCTGAAAGTATTTAGAAAATATATTATTTTAATTGTACTAAAACAAATTGAAAGTCATATCAGAACATTTTATTGTATATTGATTCAGTATTTGATTATTTTACCATTTCAAGGTGGTTTTTTTTTTTTTTTCCCGTAAGACAAAATAATGCATACATTAAAATTAAATTAAACCATTCTGCAAAACGGATGAATACTAAAAAAACCACAGGCTCTCATTTTCTTCAGGGACATTGAATAATGATACTTTCACTCTTCATATTTATGAATTACGGTATAGTATACACAGTGGCAGCATATGGAGGTTGAATCATTTTCTGCACATCTGTGCCCTGATATTGCTGTCGACAGCTATGCATTGTAAAAAAAATTAGTATTCCAGTTCTTAAGGCTATACTGAATATCTTTTCAATACGTTTTTATTGGAAAAGTGTATATTATGTGATTTTTTTTTTTCATATGCCATGTAAGCTGAAGGTGGTTAAAGCACCATTTAGCTGAAATGTAGTTAGCATATCTTCTAAGTAAAATTTGGACTGAAGAAGGAAATATTTCATATGTAAAATCCAGCTAACACTGGCATCCATGTTCCTATCATCCTGCATATTCCAAAAGAGGGAATACATGMGACATGGGCAAATATGTGTTTGTTCAATGTTTCACCAACAAAGGTTGGTGAAAATCATAAACATAATGTATACTCATTCCAACGTGACTCATATTCTTCTGAGCCTTTGTGGAGGTGCCTGCTGTAAATTTTTCTGTCCCATGAGGCCATGAGCTGAATTCATTTTGTGTTTGGTGCATTCTCACAAGTTACAAGTTGGCAGACACCAGATGGTGCTAGGGAGACAACTGTCAAAAATCTGTACAAACTTAAGTCAAACAGAAGTTAATAGTGTCTGAGGTTGTGCTGTTGAGTAGGTGTCTGCTGTTGGATAGCTGGATCTTCCTTTTGTCATAACAATTAATATCCTTGCAAGTATGTCTTCTCAGGCTATTTCTCTCTCTTCCATGCAACTTGAATTATTCCATTTTCAATTTCCCATTATTCTTTAGCTAGGTAAGTAAAAATATGTAGAAAAGTAAGTAAATACATCACTTCTGTTCATTAGTTAACTGTTTCCTTCACATCTTTGTATTTTAAGCTTTAGCTAGGTGATGTGGGATAAGCAAGTTGCTCTTGTGTAGGCTACATATAGCATTGTCCTGGTTTCAGCTGGGATAGAGTTATTTTTTTTCCTAGTAGTTGGTATAGTGCTATGTTTTGGATTTAGTATGAGAATAATGTTGATAACATGCTGATGTTTTTACTTGTTGCTAAGTAGCCTACTAGTCAAGGACTTTTCAGCTTCCCATGCTCTGCCAGGTGCACAAGAAGCTGGGAGGGAGCATAGTCAGGACAGCTAACCCAACTGGCCAATGGGGTATTCCATACCATGTGACGTCATGCTCAGTATATAAAGCTGGGGGAAGAAGAAGGAAGAAGGAGGATGTTCAGAGTGATGGCGTTTGTCTTCCCAAGTAACCCTTACATGTGATGGAGCCCTGCTTTCCTGGTGATGGCTGAACACCTGCCTGCCGATGGGAAGTAGTGAAGGAATTCCTTGTTTTGCTTTGCTTGCGTGTGTGGCTTTTGCTTTACCTATTAAACTGTCTTTATCTCAACCCAYGAGTTTTCTCACTTTTACCCTTCCGATTCTCTCCCCCGTCCCACCAGGGGGGAGTGAGCGAGCGGCTGTGTGGTGCTTAGTTGCTGGCTGGGGTTAAACCACGACAAGCACGTATAACAACGTATACATGTAACAGTTGTTTTTAAAACTTTCTCAAAAAATTTCTATCAATGAGTACATTATATTCCTTTTATGGCAGTGACAGGTAATGAAAAGATTGGTATTTCTTTTGAGGAAACAAAAATAAAGAAAAAAAAGAAGGCCTGCTACACTGGATATATAGCTTTTCATAAGACTACTTTGAAAATGTCAAATCTGCAGCACTTATACTCTGGAATTTTGAGCATCTTACATGAGTCAGAAGAGGTTTCTCAGTAACCTGCATCATAGTAGATGTGCATTATATGCAGTCTAATTGTAGGATACCCTCATCTCAACAAAAATATTTCATATCATTTCTTGTAAGTCCATAATCCACCTGATATAAACATATCCTGAAAAGTAACTGAAGCTTGCTGGACAAGTATTTTTTTCTAAGTGTTATGCCATGTTGTACAGGCTATCAGATTTAATTCCTTCTGTTGAGGATATGAATCTTTCCACCCAATGGCATATGCAGCCATTTGTGCCACAGGACTTTGTGCCTGTAGTATATGATTACATTTGCGACTGGATTTGGCAGTCCTTCTAGACTCCTCAATGCAATTTGGGTTTTCTGATGCTAGAAACAACTATAACCTCATTTGTTAGTAAAATAATATTTTCTGGCTAAACACCTAAGGGAGCTGTGGAAAGATGAAATCGACTGGGCAGTTTTTGTCATGTTTCTTGTTTTTTCTTCAAGTGTGTGCCTTCTCTGAAAACTGTGCATGCAGAGGAGAACATTTTAATGGAAAGAAGCTTTCATAAGATGAAGTCAGCATCCTTGTATCTCTTTGTTAGTTCTCCTTCTTGTTATCCAGGATGTTGTATGACTGGCAGAAAAACAGTTATCAGGAAAATTTATGATGTAGATGTTGGTTCCAGTATAATCAAAATTATATTTATTGTATCTATCACCTATTTCCAGAACAGTAATTTCTGTATACCAAGAGAGTCCAGATAATGTAAGCTATTTTGGGGTCCTCATACCACAGAGAGTGGATTAAGTAATACTGTAACATCTTTGACTTGGTTGCATGAACCATCTTTATTTAGGGCTAGACATCTAAATTTAATTACATTACATGTGGAATGTCTGTCAGCATAGGGAATGACAGTAGGTATCCATACGTTCTGGACCTCAGGGAGCTGATATCTCAGCATATGGGCTTAATTTAAACAGACACTCAAGTAACTGTGTTTTACATTTACAAACAGCCAGTACCTGAGAACAGCCTCCTGTACAGGGAATCCTTGTAAATGTGACAGGAAGCTATACTGTACAAGTCATCCTTGTTTTGCTCTATTAAAAAGTCAGCACTTTCTAATGGAAACCACATGGTGCTATCGTTGTTTTGTTATCTTAAGCACAGAAAAGAACTGCAATACGTGCTGACAAATGTGAACTCTTTATGCTAGTATATCTGACAACCACAAGAAGACCATGTCTTTAACAAAACTGAATGATATAGAATCATTGAATGATAGGGTTATAGGAAAATTCAACTTGGAAGGCACCTCAGAAAGTCTCTGGTCCAACCTAGTGCTCAAAACAGGCTCAGCTATGAGGTCAGAACAAGCTGTGCAGGGCTTTGCCCAGCCTAATACAACCTCTTCCAGTGCTTGATTCTCCTCATGAAGATTCTCCATTCTAAAGCTGCCTTGTTCCAAGTAATGTCTGTTGCCTTTCATCCTCTCACCATGCACTATTGCAAAAAGGCTGACTCCATCTTAATAACTTCCCTGTAGTTACTGGAAGGCTGCTGTGAGGTACCTCCAAAGCCATCTCTTCTCAGGTGTAACAAGCCGGGGTCTGTCAGCCTCTCCTCACTGGGCAAGAGCTCCAGGTCCCTGACAATGTCCCTCCGATGAACTCATTCCAGTTAATCTTTGTATTTTTTTCTACTGGGTGTCGTGGTTTAACCCCAGCCAGCAACTAAGCACCACACAGCCGCTCGCTCACTCCCCCCCGCTGGGATGGGGGAGAGAATCGGAAGGGTAAAAGTGAGAAAACTC
>JAYKAV010002803.1:788267-847622 GCA_035582835.1 Phoebastria nigripes
ATTGGCCAGTTGGGTTAGCTGTCCTGACTATGCTCCCTCCCAGCTTCTTGTGCACCTGGCAGAGCATGGGAAGCTGAAAAGTCCTTGACTAGTAGGCTACTTAGCAACAAGTAAAAACATCAGCGTGTTATCAACATTCTTCTCATACTAAATCCAAAACATAGCACTATACCAACTACTAGGAAAAAAAATTAATTCTATCCCAGCTGAAACCAGGACACTGGGGAACCCAGAACTAGGCACAGATGTGATCTCCTGAGTGCTGAGTAAACAGGGATAATAATTTTCCTCAGTCTACTGCCTGTGCTCCTGCAAATACAGCCCAGGATGCTGTGGGCCTTTTTTGCTGCCTGGGCACAGTGCTGGCTCATGTTCAACTTGCAAAAAGCTGCAGGTCATTTCCAGCAGAGTTTGCTCCTCAGACAACTCTGCCCCAGCCTCTAAAAGTGCAAGGGGTTCTTCCTTGCTAGGTGTAGGACTTGGCCTTTGTCTTTGTAGAATATCATAAGGTTCATGTCTGTCCATTCCTTCAGCATGTCCAAATCCCACTGAATAGCAGTCCCCCTCTCAACTCTATTGACTTGTCCCCCCAGTTTGGTGTCACCTAGAAACTTGGTAAGAGTGCACTCCATTGCCTTTTCTGGGTTATCGATTAAGTTATTAAAGAGGAGAGGTCCCAGTACAAACCCATGTGGTACTACACTGGTTACTGGCCTCCAGTTAGAGGATGACCCGCTAACCACTACCCTATTAGCCCAAAAATTCAACCATTTTTTACCCATCTAGCTGTACATCTATCCAGACCATAATGACTTAACTCAGATATTGTGGGAGGCAGTGTTGACAGCTTTGCTAATGTTGAGGTAAATTACACGCTTGGTCTTATACAAGGATTGCTTAAGGGATCGCAAAACATCTTTGCTGCACATTTCATCACAACTATGAAAATAGAAAAGATTTTTTGACAAAGATTTGGACTTTGACAGTTCACAGTTTGTTATTTAAAATGGACACTGAAGAATAAATGTGAATGTGGAGGAGTTCTGAAGGAGATAAGCATGCAGGATAAATAACTGAAGGAAAAAGGCCTTGGTGCCTGAAAGATATAAATCATTTAAATACTTTTAGAATCTTTTGAATTTGTGATGGTGGGATTAATCTCTAAATTCATCTCCAAATTTGGGGTGTACCTGTAGTTATCAACATATGGGGAATGTGCTTGTGCCCCCGTGAAGAGACAAAATGTTTAATGGCAATTAAACTGATTTTTCTCATTCTTAAGTAGACACTTTGGTCAGCTGAATAGCTGTTCAGAACATTTCAGTTCAGTTTACTGCCTAGGTCTCCAATGGATATAAAGCTTAGACAACTAATACACGTGTTGGTACTTATGTGAGAAGTATAAACTAAAAGGCATATTAAAATAAGTGATTAAAATATTTCCTAATAAGATTAAAATACATAATTTAGGAATACTATTTTAGTGAACTTATTCAGGGTGTAAATATTTTGCTATTGACAGACTTGTTAGCGTGCTGAAAACATTAATGTGTGCATTGCCAATCAGATAATGGACACTTTATTATCTCTTCCTTTTTTTTCATGTGTTTGCTTCTTCATTCAGTTTAACAACTTTTGAGCTTTCCATTCAATTAAATGGTGGAATATATAACATACCAATACCAAGGAGGATGACACTTGCCCAGATGTTTCAGCATTGATGAAATGCTAAACAGTATTGATTTGTTGTATTTAAAAGGATTCAGGAATTATATTTGCCCAAAAGATTCTGTTAGACCCAACTAATTTTCAGTGTTAATCACACAATAATTAAAGATCCATATGACTTCTGGGCATGATTTGTTAGCTTATGATTCCTGTAAAAAATGGTGGTTCCCCCAGCCACATTAGAAAGATGAAGGATTGCATGAATCAAAGATTCATAAACCTAGTTATGGAGTGTCATCAGAAAATTAAGGACAGAATAAAAGATTATCTGTGATGGTTCAGAAGAAAAAGCAATGAAAGGAAGGGCAAACAGGACTATATCAAATTCATCACTTCTAGTTATGTGATGTGGGCACGACTTTGCATCTGCTCCACTACAGTATATACTGTAGAGTAAGCACTACAGTTCTGCCTACCACAAACAAATGAACAAAGGCTCTTAATGTTGGCATAAAAGTACTTCATTTTGAGTATTTGCTCACCAAAGGGTTCTTCAGAGTTGGGTTTGTTTTTTTTTTTTTAATTTTGTTTTTAATTTAAAGACAGTAGTACTTTTGAGTTTGTCAGAATCCTAATGCTAATTGTTTTAGTGAACTAAATACTAGACCATTACCTGGAAAATAAAATAAAAAACATATAATACAACATAAAATATATAGTTTCTTTCTGAGTGGTTTTATTTGTATCACATGATTATGAGCAAATAATGGTTATCTTACCCACAATTTGGATCCAGTTTCTGAAATTGTTTCTGTATGTGTGTGTTAAATATTCATATATTTATAAAGCTGTAGCTTTATGTGTAAGATAAGTCTTCCTTTACTTAGACCCATTTATTTTCAGAATCGCAACTGTATCTGATAAACTCCAAATGTCCTAAAATAATTTGGATATTTTCCCAAAGTTTGTTTACTATTTTAGTTCTGTCTTATAAAGATGACAGACACTCATAAAACCAGATTTTTTCATTTTTATAGTAAACATTTGGAAGGTTAACACATGACTTCACTTGGCTACTTCTGATTGCTTATATTAAAAAGAAAAAAAGAAACCAAAATCCATAACAGTCCTGAATAGCCTATCCTAAATTTGGGATAAAAGTGAGTTAACTGATTAACATTTATTAGAATTATTTAATATTGCTGTTTATGTTATTTTTACAGTAGTTTGATCTGTAATCTTACCTTGTGTTTTTGTACTATGGTTTGTTCCTTTTATATAACTTTCTTACTGTAATTAATGTCATGTTCCTTTACTGAGCCGTACTGTCTTTGTAAAAAAGTTCAAAGTTGCATCCTTAAGATGAATGCTGAAACATTCTTCTGGAGAGAAATGATATTATATTTAGTAGTAATCAATTTTTTCTTATTTCTAAACTACAAGTGTTATATGAAGATAACATGATTTRCCTTGCAAAAGTAGAATATGAACAAAACATAATGATCATAAATTAGGAGCTGATCTAAGAAAGAGAACCTAGCAAGTTTTAAGTACAAATTGGACAGAGGAGAACTGAAGTTATGAAAATAAGTAATGCAATTTAACAAGAAAAATAAGGTATTAAAATACATTTTGCTTAAAAGATATTCTGTAACTGTAGTTTATTGACTGTGCACATATGAATTTATCCAAACTTCATTCTTCTTTTAATGTAGTCACTCTTTCAAGCACTAAYTTGCCATCTAAGTTTTGTTGGCTTTTCTTTATTCATTAATTCCAGCCAGGAGTACTTCTTATTTATCTGAGCATGTGATGGTTGTTAATCACAGTGGTTGTTATCAGCATATGTGAGTATCCTAGATTCTACAACTCCTTTTACCAAGGGGTCTATCTTCTTTGAGTTGTATACATTCACTGACAAATCTCTTCACTGCCTTGAATTTCACAGAATATGTACATTGAAATCTTAATAGCTGCTTTGTATCTATTTTCAAAAGCCTTAAAATACCACAATCTTCTGATAGAAGTTGTCAGATTTGTTTCAGTGGCCTTTGGGCCTAACTGGACAAAGAGATGGAAAAACTATACTTAACATTATATCTGAGCATGTGCTGCATTGTTTTCTAATAATGCTTGAATGTCTACTTTATCTTTTTCCCCTTTGAAGAGAGAAAAGAGGTTGAAATACCAACTCCATTATCCAAAGAAAGGATTAGCCAATTAGGCATACACAAATCTGTGTGAACAGATGGGATGCATCTGAGGGTGCTGATGGAGCTGCCTGATGTCATTGAAAGGCTGTTGTCTAACCTCTTCAAAAGGTCATGAATTTTGGAGGAGGTTCCTGACGACTGGAAAAAAACAAATGTCAGACCCATCATCAAAAATAGCAAGAAGGAAGATCCAGGGGACTATAAGCTTGTCTGTCTCACGTCAGTGACTGGGCAGGTGATGGAATAAATCCTCCTGGAAGCCGTTTTCAGACACTTGAAGGACAAAAATGTGATTGGGAGCAGCCAACATAGATTTAGCATGCACAAATCATACCAGACCAACTTTCTGTGATGAGATGAGCACTGGTGCTGTGGACAAAGGGAGGACAATGGATGGTGTATACCTTGACTTTAACAAGGCCTTTGACACACTCTTACAAAGTCTCCTTATCACCGAACTGGTGAGATACATGCTGAATAAATGGATAATAAGGTGGATTGAAAATTGGTTGGACTGCCAAGCTCAAAGAGCTGTGATCAGTGGTGCAAAGTTTATCTGGTGGTCAGTAGCAAATGGCACCCTTCAGGGATCAGTACTGGGACCGATATTGTTCAATGTCTATATTAATGGCCTGGATGGTGGTACAGAATGCATTCTCAGCAAGTTTGCTCATGGTACCGAATTGGGAGAAGTGGTCAATACTCTGGAGGGCGGGSCTGCTGTTCAGAAGGACCTAGACAAGCTGGAGAAATGGGTTAACAGGAATCTCATGAAGTTCAATAGAAGCAAGTGCAAAGTCCTGTGCCAGGGGAGGAGTCACCCCATGCAACAGTAGAGGCTGGTGGCAGGCCAGCTGGCTGAAAAGCAGCTTTGAAAAAATAAACATTTCGGGGTCCTGGTGGACATCAAGTTGAATGCTATTCAGCAGCAAGAAGGTCAACTGCATCCTGAGCTCTATTAGTAAGAATGTAGTCAGCAGGTCCAGGGGAGTGTTCCTTCCCCACCTATTTGGCACTTGTGAGAGTGTATCTGAAGTGCTATGTCTGGCTTTGGGCTCCCCATTTCAAGAAAGATATTAGCATACTAAAGTGAGTCAAGTGGAGAGTGATCAAGATGGTCAAGGAGCTGGAGCACTTGATGTATGAGGAAAGGCTGAAGAGACAAGGTTTGTTTTGCCTTAACAAGAGAAAGCTCAGGGAAGTCCTTGTTTCTGACTGCAACTACTTGAGTGGATGGAACCAGACTCTTACCAGAAGTGCACAGTGATAGGATGGGAGGCAATGGACACAAGTTGGAACATGGGAAGTGACAACTAGATGGAAGGGAAAACTGTTTTTACCATGAGGGTGCTCAAAACCTGAAACTGGTTGCCTTGAGAGTTTGTGGAATCTCCATCCTTGGTGGACACAGCCCTGAGTAACCTGGTCTAGTTAGATCTTCCTTAAGCAGGGGGCCATATGTCCCTTCCAACCTAAATTATTCCATGATTCTATTATTTTGTGAATTTAGCTGTGGTCATTAGCACTTTTTATTACAGGAACTCTTTCAACATAAATCTTTAACAACACAGGTAATTCACTGTGGAAACCAACTGGAGCTGCTGAGGTACTCAGGATATCACACACCAAAGGATGCACCATCTTGCCGACTTTGTAGAGCTATGAAAGCTGAACAGACTGTAACAGCAAAATGTTATAGCAACAGTAGATAGTGTGAAACCATGATTTATACCAACCACATTCAAACTGAGGCTGAATGTCTCTTCCAAAATAGACATGTTCATTTAGTTAAATTTATCTGCCCTCTTCTAACATCCATTTCTTTGCCTTGGAAAACACTTCTACAGCTTTTGGCTTTAGCTGGAGTCACCCTGCTCCTCAGTAATTTATCCAGAGGTCTACTTGCTCAAAGGCAGGCACAAGTCAATATGTTGAAAGCCTTTTCATAATTCTGTATACATTCTCATTCCATCATACCTGTCAGTCTACACATTCTCTCTGCCACGGAAAAAAGTAGGGATACTATTTACAGACAGGAAAGTGTATTACCAGTTAAATAGTACTAAAAGCAGAAACACATCTTTCTGTTTCTTTGACATATCCCAAGCCTATTTTGCATCCCATTGCAAAGGAGACAAGGTGGGCTAGTGCTGCACATCCCCACTCCAATACCACACCTACCACTAACACATGATATGGTGAATTATAGCTTAACCTTACCAACTACCATATCCCAGGCGCCCACTGACAGCTTTTCCTCCATTTCCATTTGCTGATTCTTCATAAGGACTCCATTCTAGAAAAAGATGGGGCAGCAGCAATTATTTCTTTCTCTCTCTTAACAAGAGAAACCTGTTCACCCAGCTGCTCACTGTGCATCCATGATCAGGCTCTCCTCTTGCTACAACACTTTCCAAGAGTGAAGTTTGCCCCTCCATAGGTCCTGACATACTGGCTACCTCTCCAGAAACTCAGTCATTCCTTCCACCAACCTGGTTGAAGTGTCCCACTCCACAAACTGTGGGTAAAAAGAGACAGGCCATGGACATAGCCCCTGCCCCAACCAACCCCTTCATCTGGATGAAAGTTCTAGGCAGCATAATCTAAATTTGTAGTTAGCTCTGCTTTGAGCAGGCAGTTGGACAAGGTGATTTTCAGAAGTCCCTTTTTTTCTATAAACTGATCATTCTTCAACTGTAGTGAACTAGCCCCCATAGCAGTGCCTTGAGTATTTTTCAGCACTATCTGTCTCCATGCCAGCAATCTGCTGCTCTGCCTCCTGGGTCTGCCAGTGTGAATGAATGGTGACCTTTTGCTTTAGTTCTAAAAATCTTCCTGGAAGGTTACTCTTCAGTCAACTCTTCCTCCTAGAATTTCTCATACTTTACAGAAAGAGGTGTGCCTCCTATTCGTTAGCCCCAGACTGTGCCTCAGGCTCAGCTGTGTGTTTTGAAGGATGGAGTATGCCATAAAGATGGTCCTGGCAATCTGTGAGACATACTGGCAGTGCAGACAACATCACCAAATTTTTATGATGTTAAAAGCCAACTTTATTGCAAAGTGAATCTAGCAGTAAGTACAGCTCTAAGACTGCTCTAAAGAAGCAGCTAAAGCATGTGAAAAGCCAGATTCAGAAGAAATAGAAATTGTCTCCTATAAAGAGCAAAGGAAAAGATAAGAGGGATAACAGTTGGAATTTATGTTATCTAGTGACATTTGAAATCAGATTGGGCATGGTGCCTTTAGGGTTTGCCCTTGAAGCACAGTTTGAGAAGACATTAGTGGGTGTGGATGGAAGTGTAGACTGCCTGAGTTTTCATACCCTTTCTCTACAACATTGCTTTTGCTGATGTCATAGCTCAGCCCAGACTGAGACTACATGGCATTATGGATGTTGAAATTGCATTGATGTCTAAAATAGATCAGGCTACTGCAGAGACTGTCTGAACTTCGAACACAAAACATGAGTACTTCCCTCTCCTTTGCCATTGCCTCACTGCATTACCTTAAACAAATCTGTCTATTTCTCATCTGGAAAATGGGCAATAATAAAACCAATTTACCTTACATGGCAACTGTTAAGATTAATTAGTTAATGCTCTGGAGCTCATTTCTGCAGAGGCTTCCTATCACCCACAACGGACGCATATAGAAACAAAGAAAGAAATTGCATGTTTAAACCAGACAGTTTCCTTGTTCAGAAAGAAAGAAAGGATAGACGTAGATTGTCTGAGATTTCCGTTTCCTTTTCTTTTGCCAGTTACGTCTGCATTTGGAAGACTAATGCTCTAATAACACTTGGTACTCATTTGGAAATTTAGATGAGACATTTGGGTTTCTTAAGTAGTTTTGCATTAGACTTAAGCTATCTCATAAATAAATGATGACTTAAAAAAATCCGTCTACATTTCATCTTATTATAGAAAGAAGGGCTATTATAGAAAGAAAAACCCCAGGGTGTTACTGTATCGGTCCTTCAATATGTATGTGATATTATCATGTGCTTTAACCACTCCAGTCTTTAATAAATCAATTGATTGGGCTGTTCTTTGGCCTCAGAAACATTACATTGTATATTTTTTTACTCATTTTCAGTTTTGGATGTGTATGTGTATGTACATAAGTATATATACATATAAATATTTTAATATATAAATATATACACATGTATATATGTATATACATTGTATTTATGTACATATGTGCATTTACAATGTAACTATAAATATATATGTATATACATTTTATCTTCTGAATAATAATTACATCCCTAAAGCGAAATGTATTTTCTGGACAAGTTTACACAAGCCTGTCTGCGATCCTGTGTTCTTCAGCAGCAGTAGAGTATGCTGCACCGACTTTCCAACTACATCAGCCAGGCTGCATCTAGCTCAAATCTGACTGAGCTATCAGCGTAGGCATATCAATATCTTCTCTGTACTTCATTTCCTACCTGTAAAGTGAAAGGCTAGTTGAGCAGATAAACACATCAAAGACTATGAGACAAATACTGAAACACATAATAAGACCAGGTATATATGTAACTGAAAACAAGAGAATCACAAAGCTATGATGATTTTATCCTGTTGTCTAAAAAAATCCAGCACTTATTATACATATTCTTGGAGAGTCTGATTCAGCAAAGCAATTAAGTGTGAGCTTAACTTGAAGTCAATAGTACTTAACCACTTGCCTATAACTAATTATGTGCTTAAATGGTTTGCTGAATTTGTAATTTAATATAAATGCATATGAAGTGTGGGGTTTTAGCATCGTTTCTTTCAAAATGCAACTTAAAGAAGAGATTGTTTGATCTCTTCATTTCTAATTGATTTCTTCACATTAAGATTTTGCAACTCAGATCCAACAACCTAACACAAAATAACAATTTTTCTTCTTCTTTAAAAATCAGATTATAGCTATCAAGTATTTTTCACATCCTCTCCTGAAACATTGTCTTACATCTTGTATATAGTTTACTTCTATTTATATTTTGTTAAGTTAAAATGTTCCTTATAGTCATTTTATTATTTGCTAAATAACTCTTCCCTTGTTATCCCCTTGTAAACTCTCTCTTCATTGCTCTGAAAATAGAATTCTAATAGATGCAGAATGCTCATGTCAGTGCTTTCCTATGTTGTTCATCAGAAGAAGAAAAACCCCAATATGGTTCCTAAAAAAAGTTTGTTGTGAGATTACATGCACTGTAAAGTTATGAAAATGCAATGTTGGCATTTTTTCCAACTGTACAAAAGTAAATATTTAGAAGAACAGTCAACTGAAAAAGATACAAATGGAATACGATGGCTTTTCAGACTCACTGATGCCAGGAGTAGTGCAATGAGTAGTCCATGAAGGTTACATTATTAAAATCAACCAATGTTTTTATTTCGGTCGGCTGTGTTTCTTAAAAGTATGTGTTTTTACGCACACTGAAATCATCCTAAAAAGTAAAATTACCTCTAGAGTTGTTTACAACTTTTTCCAGCTCCTGCTTTACGAGTTTTTTTCTTTTTTCCCCCCTATTTACTGTAATCAAGGTCTTTTCCTGTAATTGCTCACATAATTTTTCCTGATGCTGAGTCTGCAAGATGTTGCAGTAATCATTTAATCAGTAACAACACATTTTTTGTATTCCTACTGCATGATTAAATTAATATAGTTTACATGTGTTACATTTACAGAAATCACTGACTCATCAAACAAAAATAAATATAGTAGTCTAATTAAATCTCTTCTGATTTCACATCATGTAAAAATACTCAAAATAAGGTCAGGATTTTTCCATGTTAATTATAAATAAGCAACTGTTTCTAACAATTACATTATAGCTAAACTTTAATTACAGGAGAAAAAATAAAGCGAGAGAAAATATCTCTAACACTATTTACACAGATAACTTAATTTGCCTGGTTCTGGGCAAATTTAGTTTGTTCTCATTGTCATTATGATATGGCTCTGACCTCTTAGCAAGGGTTTTGCCAAGACTGAAAAATAGCTCAAGATCTTCTTCTGACAGCAACACAAGATGTTTAAGAAATTTTGTAAGTAGTAAATCGTGAATCAAAACATTTCTGAAATATGAAAATGTTTTCACTTCATTTGCAAATACATTTTGTTCTTTATCACATTTTTTCTATACATTTYGTTCATATGTTGATGACTTTTTACCTCTTACCATCATCAGTTAAGTTTCTTCCAGCTTTGTTATCTTCCAGTAGTATTAAAAAAAAAAAAAAAGGTCTTGAAGATAGTGTTCAAAATATCAATATAGTTAGTTTTTAATCACAGGAAAGATTTTAAATTAGGATGTTGTCAGCTATAGATTACTTGAATTTTAGCCTTCATCGAAAAATTCCCTGATAGCTTTCTCTCTAACTGAAGAGCCAACAAATTGTCCATTCCTGGGATAAGACTCTTTTTTTTACCATGATAGATCAAACTAGACCTACTTGAAGCATTTTTAGACAAAATCGTGATTCAAACAGATGGGTCAAAAAAGGGTGTGAATCAGTATCTGGTGATATTGGATCATTCCTTCAGGAGAGTCTCTGAGATATCTGTGCCTGCTCTCATAGCGTTAGCTTGAAAATCATTACCTAAGATTCTTAATAGCTAACCCTTAATGAAACATCTTTCTTAGTTCGTAGGAATATCCAAAAGACTTCTTTTTATTAAAATAGCTGAATTCAGACATACAGTTACATTCTTCTCTCATACATTGGAGTCCTATACAATAAGGACTCTGTACTGACAAAGTTCTAAGGAACAGTTAAACATATCCTTCCTTCATGCCTTGGCAAACAGGGCATGGGCAGTGTCTCAGTGGACCCCAACCGGCAACTCTTGTGCAAAGGGTTCTGGCACAGCAGAAATAGGATACATTTGACCAACACATTTCTTACATGTAAAATATCTGCATAGTAAGTAAATGTCTTTTTTACTGTGTGCAGCCAACGTGTATTTCCCACTGTTTGATCATGGTGGTAACAGATAATTGCCCAGCTATGTTATTTGCATTTTCAGTGCTTCAGTACTTTCATAGTTGAGTCACATACACATAGCATTTTCAGATGACTGTTCAGTCTCCTCATGAAATGTGAATGTTTTCAAACTTTACAGTCTTGCTTAAGGTGCACTTATAATGACTGCTGATGAAATTCTTACAGACTGATTTGTAAAGAGCTTCATCCGAAAATGTATTCTGTAATCTCAGGAACATTATAATGTGAAGTTTAAGCAAAAAATTTTTGGCTCAGATTCCTGTGCTTAACAGTACTAACGTAAAATTGTTTCCTGTAAATGAACTTTAATGTTTATGTAATTCTGTGTTTTTTCTGGCCTTAAACCTCTATCACAGAATATCATCACCTATTTAGAAGGTTTTGTAATGCCTTATGTCTTGATAATATATTAAAGAGTTTTAGAGTGGATATGACTATAGGTAAATGTGTATATATATCATGATAAAACAAAGAAACACTTGAATATAATTGAAAAATCTAGATATCGTGAGTGCTTCTTTGTAATTCCGTCTATAGATATATAATACACTCTTCAAAGGCTGAAGGTCAGTGAAAAGCTATATAAAATACAGGACATTTAATTGTAACTGAATATTTTCCATTGGGATATTCTTTATAAATCCGTTGTAACAGAGCTATGGTTGAGCTTTTTCAGGGATTGTTGAGAGGGATCAATAAAAACTGATAATAGGAGGCTATGGAATTTTATATACCTTCTCTCTTTCAATATGTTTGCCCTGGACAAGTCTCAGGAGATATGGTTCAAATGTCTGAACTCCCTAGAATACTGCTGGGCCTTCTATACAGTTTTATTTAACAGAAAACTTTGGATCTACAGAGCTGGAATAATGAGCATGTTTATTTTTTGACTTCATACAGCTGGTTCACTGAGCTTCTTATTTAGCTTAGCTTCTAGTACTTTGGTTACACCAAATTTCATGGTGTTTCTTCAGTTGTTGAACATATTCCAGTACTTTGATCGCACAAGCAGTCTCTCTTTTGTTTGTTTTCAGTATTACTATTACTTTTAAAGCTTATTTGAATCATATCTTCCTATTTCAAGGAACTGGAAACGGTCCACTTTTTGGTCTTTTATTATTATTGCTATGAAAATCCTTCAAACTCAGCAGGTCAAAAGCTATAATCCCTGAAAATGTTGATTCATGTTATTATTCAAATTAGTTACCTGAAAAGATTGTGTTGATGATTAAAGATAAGATTACACAAAATTTTATGACACATAGTGACAAGTAAAATTCATGCTATGCATTTCTCTCCCTATATTTCAAAGCACTTCACAAAATAATTTCATAAAGTGGGCAAGCTGAGGTATAGAGAAGAACGGTGATTTGTGCAAGGTTACCCATAAGAACAGAGTCTGGACTGTGTAGAAAATCTTGGTGTTTTAAGACCCTTTACGTGCCATCTTGTTTCATCTTTCCTTTGTCATCTCCCTAATCTCTGCTTAAAACTGGGAATAAGATAATGAAACTTCATTAATGTTCTGTATTCCTCTAATCACAGTTTCAAATTCCTACGTCATGGAGTTTTCAAAGAATATAGGTAGCAGTAATAGAAAATACCAACAAAACTTTCAGGCCATTTTCACTGTTGGATTAGTTTCTTTCTGAAGTGTAATAGAAATGAACTAGCAAGTGGAACTGTTTCATAAGTTAAAGGTCAGCTACAATTTCTTGGACAATAAATATATTGGAAATATCCTTTTCAGTTAGAACAACTATAACTGTTCTTAAAAAAATTCTTTACTTCTATCTCTTAAACATTTTTACTATATAAACTGTATTTACCTATGACAATGATTATATAGTCACACGTCAACATATCTTTTGTGGTGACTTGACCTTGGCCAGCTGCCAGCTGCCCACCCAGCTGCTCTGTCACTCCCCCTCCTCAACAGGACACAGGGAGAAAATAAAATGAAGAAAAAGCTCATGGGTCAAGATAAAGGCAGGGAGATTAGTTATCAGTTAACATCACAGGTGAAACAGACTTGACATGGGGAAAACTAATTTAATTTATTGCCAATTAAAACAGATTTGGACAGTGAGTAACAAAAGAAAAAAAGAAAATGAAACCTTCCCCTGCCCCTTTTTCCCAAATTCAACTTCAGTCCCTAATTCCCAACTCCTCTACCTCCTTCCCAGTCACCCCTGCCCCGCACCCCAAGCGGCGCTGGGGGATGGGGAATGGAGTGTTACAGTCTCTCCATAACACTTCCTCTCTGCCACTCCTTCCTCCTCACACTTTTCACCTGCTCCARCATGGGTCCTCTCCACAGGCTGCAGTCCTTCACGAACTGCTCCAACGTGGGTCCTCTCCACCAGGCTGCAGTCCTTCAGGAAAAAATCTGCTCTAGTGTGGCTCCTGTACAGGCTGCAGTGTGGATATCTGCTCTGGTGTGGTCCTCTCCACAGGCTGCAGGGAAATACCTTCTCCACTGTGGTCTCGTCCACGGTGTGCGGGTGAATCTCTGCTCCGGCACCTGGAGCACCTCCTCCTCCTCCTTATTCTCTGACCTGGGTGTTCACACTGTTGTTTCTCACACTTTTTTTTCTTTTTTTTCTCACTCCTCCTCTGCCTGTCCAGTGTATTATCCTTTCTAAAATATGTTTTCCCAGAGGTGCCACCAGCTTGGTTGAGGGGCTCAGCTGTGCCCTGCAGTGGGTCTGTTGGAACCAGCCAGAACCGGCTGGAACCAGCTGTGTCCGGCATGGGGCAGCCCCTGGCCTCCCCTCACAGAGGCTGCCCTGCAGCCCCCGCTGCCAACACTTTGCTGTGGACACCCAGTACACCTCACAGTTCACTAATCCTAGAAGATAAAGTGCCACAAGTCTTCAAAGATTTTGGTGTTATTTTGATCCAACTGAAAATTCTATGCATCACTTTCACAAACACATTTGAAACAACTTTCAGGACACAAATCTTCTAGGCTTTATTTGAGAAAAACCTCTGTCTTGATCACAACGATCACAACGAAGAGACGTTATTTAGTCTTTGTACTACTCTGTGATTAATGTCACAGGTTTGCCATTAATTGAACAAACCTAATATGTATTTGAATTCCCATTTGGTGTTAAATAATGGTAATTTAGCAGATTTTATAGCCTACTAGAAAGCCAATACTAGTTCTATAAAAATGAGCTAGTAAATTGCAAACACACAAAAAAAATTGAAAAAAATAAACTCCTTGAAGTTTTCTATACCCTTTGATTACTCTTTTAACATAAAGAGAGTTTCTCCTCATAATACAGAGTATTGATTCTTCGTCCTATTTTTAGCTCATAAAATATGAAGCAAAGGTGAACAATATCATAACTCATGAATTCTAACAAACTTTACTTTGCAAGGTCTTTCCTCTGGCTCTTTTC
This sequence comes from Phoebastria nigripes, assembly GCA_035582835.1. Classification (NCBI taxonomy): domain Eukaryota; kingdom Metazoa; phylum Chordata; class Aves; order Procellariiformes; family Diomedeidae; genus Phoebastria; species Phoebastria nigripes. The sequence continues at coordinate 802,563 of JAYKAV010002803.1, forward strand.
TCTTTATGGTAACCTAAAATCAAGAAAAAAAAAATCCAAACTGAGAAACAATTAGGTTTGTATCATGGACGATTATCCTTTTTTCTCACTTCATAAGTGTTACCAGTCTTTGCTATGAGCTGTGTTGTTTCACCTGTAGGAAGTAGTATTTGAGCCCTTGGTTTCTCTTTTCTTCCTCATTTTTCACCCTGCCTGCCAGTAGTCTAGAGCAGCAGTTCTTTAAACTCATGAGCACATGTCCTCAGAGACAAAAAAGGATAGCAGTAAGAAACTTTGCATCTTTTGTATTACTTCTCTCTTCATGAGTTTGAGCAGATGCAGTCTGAGAAACTTTATCTTCTAGAATATCTGTTCTTGGGTCTTATTTTAAGTAATGCACTTTTGAAGAAGAAGGTGTTCTTGGTGACCATAGAACCTCACCCTTCAGAAAAAACACTGCTAGTTTAACAAGATGATATAAGCTTCGCTTTCGGAGACTAATTCCTAACTACATCCCGTGCCCGTAATATTGGGCCTTCACCTGTAATGGCAGAGACGTCATTTTATCTACTGAGCACCAACAGAATGTATATTTCTGTTTGCCTATTGAAAAAATTGGCAAATTACAGTCAAGCACTCAAAGCCATGACCAGCCAATATTAAATTTGTTTCTATAATCTTAGTTCATCCAGTGTGTAATTATACATGACAATAGCTTTATTATAATATTACAGGGCATATTATGCCAGCAAGCATTCATCAGTATTTCTGAGCCTCTGTATCCTTCTACATCTATGTAACCTGTGGTGAATCAAGTCCACTGTCTTAGGTAACTATGTCTACAATTGCAGCAGCCACTAGATCCATTGATTCAACATTGGTATATATACCAAAGCTCTGCAATGGTTCAGTTTCCTTTTAAAAAATTTTAAACTCCAGCAAAAAATTATGTTTAAGTGAGTAAGTACAATATCTTGCATAGGTCAGAATCCTCTCTGAATTTTCCATCTTCTTTTGCTGGTGAGTCATGTCTGAAATGCTGAGCACACTCTTGATTTATATTCACAAAAGATTTGAAATTCAGAAGAGGTGTAAAGAACAACTTCTCAAATCTGTAGGGAAATGGAGACCCTTTGTTAAGAGAAGAAGAGAGGTGATATTATCATTGTCTACCCAAATTTGTAGTGGGAGGAAAGGATAAGCTGAGAAGAAAAAGAAGTTAAAGTCATTTTAACTAAGGGTGTAAAAAATCTAATTGATATGGACTACACACAAATAAGTTTATCTTGACTATTACAAGTCTGTTCTAGGCATAGAGAAGGAATATCTTTAACAATTCATCTGCCTGCAGCCTTCCCAAAGGCTTTATCTTTCTCTCATTAATTTCTTCAAAGCCATTCTTCAGATTTTTGTCTACCTATCTTCTATCATTTCCCACTGTAATTTTGTTTTCCTGTTTCCTCATGGTTTGCCTCATCTCTGTATTATGTTTTTTTCCAGAATAGCCATGCATTGCTCAGCATTGCCTAAGGTTAGGGTGAAAATTTTGTGTTATTTTTGAACACCAGCAATGATATTCTGTGGGCACCAGAAAGGTATGTTGTTATACTGTAGTGTAAAACTTTCTGATGTATGCATGAAAATGTATATAAACTCTATGGCTGCCTCTGGGCTTGCCTATGAATGTATGTGAATTCCTTTCTATTCTATCAATTTTTAATATAGCACAATTTCTTCCTTTTACTTTATTTTATCTCCATAAGATAATACTAACTCCCATCATCGCTTAACATCAAGATTTCTATTTAACTGTCCATGTTTTTGGCACCTTTAAACACAGTGTATATTTTATATTTAAATATGATGTATAAAATGCCTATTTCCTAAATCAAATTACAAGATAATATCATATTCGTTTCTTGTCAAATTATTCAAATTTGTAGAATGTCTGTGAAATTATATGTATATATACATAATTCCAAGTAATTTTATTCTGATACAAGGTGATGTAAAAGACCGTGGTTTTTGTTTTGTTTTGTTTTTCTCAGTTAAGGAAGCAATGGCAAAACTACTGGTTTTGTTTGCTCTCAAGTCTTGTTGCTGTGGGAGCCAGTACTAGGTTTCAGCCCCCATTGCTCATTTTGTGGGTGCTTCCAGCTTGAAGTAGAGTTGTTATTTAACAGGTACCTGGAGAGAGAAAAATTGATAGGCAGATTAAGCAACTAAGAGTCTCATTTGAAAATGTTATTTATATTTTATCCCAGTTTAAACTATGTGGTTAATTAACATAATCTTAAAGTGACAGGATTTCATATTTCACTTTTTGCTAATAATTTATAATTAAAATAAAATTGCTTCTGGACTTCCTCATGATGAACTACTATAAGATAAGGAAATCCTTATACACATATAATTAGATTATAAATTTTGGCCTGGGAAGAGTAATAAGCCTTTTCGATCTGTACATTTGTACAGCAGATCATACAATAGAATCATAATCCTGAATGAGGATATTTAGGTACTATTGTAACATATGTTTATGTTGGAAGATTGATATAAGTTTTTCCTAACTTGTATGAATATATGATTTCCTAATATATGTCTGCTACTTAAATAATAAAACTGCTGTGTACAACCAGACAATTTCTACGAGAAAGATTTTTACATTGACGAATGAACCCTTATTGTATGTGTATTGGGTGTAGGTGTAAAGGTGCTGGCAGCAGGGGGGCTGTAGGGACTGCCCCATGCTGGACTCAACTGGTTCCAGCCAACTCCAACAAATCCACCACAGGAGACAGCTGAGCCCATCAGCCAAGCTGGTGGAGCTTCTGGGAAAATATATTTAAGAAAGGGAAAAAACACTACGTGGGCAGAGAAGGGAAAAAAGAGTGAGAAATTGTAGAGGGGACACCAAGGTCAGAGAGGGAGAAGAGGAGAAAGAGGGAGAAGAGGAGGAGGAAGAGGAAGAAAGAAGGGAGGAGGAAGAAAGAAGGGAGGAGATGGAGGTGCTCCAGGTGCTAGAGCAGATACCCATGCTGCAGCTTGTGAAGGACCCCACACTGGAGCAGATGGATATTCCCTGAAGGAACTGTGGCCTGTGGGCAGTCCACACTGGAACATATTTTCTCCTGAAGGACTGCAGCCTGTGGAGAGGACCCACACTAGAATGGAGGAAAAGTGTTAGGAGGAAGGAGTGGTAGAGAGAAGCCGTTATGTACTGACCATAACCCTCCACCTCCCATCCCCACTACATTGCTTGTCGGGGGACATACTGGAGTTGGCAATGAAGGAACAAATTGAGCCTGGGAAAGTGGGGGTGGAAAGGTGTTATCTTCATGTTTGTCTTTTTGTTTCTCACTACCCAAATCTATTTTAATTGTCAATAAATTAATTTTCCCCAAGTTGAGTCTGTTTTGTCTATGACAATAATTGGTAAGTGATCTCCCTGTCTTCATCTTGACAATATTTCTTGTTCCTGTTTTTTCTGTTTTCTCCCCTGTCCTGCTGAGGGGGAGAGTGAGTGAGCAGCTGGGTGGGAGTTTGGCTGTTTGACAAGGTTAACCCACCACAGTATGTCCTCTCAGGAAAATAAATCTTTGCTATTTTTATGGTTGCATAAACTGAATACATTCATATATATACTGGATATAAGAAAAATACCAAATTTTAAGTAGACTTCGGTAAAATGTGTTATGTATTTACAATATAAATTACATGCAGTTTGTATTCCACTGTAAAACTTATGCATGCTGTTTGTATAGATTTCAAGGTCTCGACTGAAATAATTCCAATATATATGCTTTTTGTTTTTCAGYATCAGTGAAGAAATAAAATGTATTAAGTTTAAAGGTTGGATTATTAAAACACAATTTTCAGGGAAAAGAAGACAACTATAAAAATCTTACAGGTTGAGTTCTGAAACAGTACCTACTGAGCAGAGTGAGATGCTAAAAATATGTAGACTCCTGCAAATAAGGTAGCAACATTGATAAAAAACCTGTTATTTTTAATTCATGATAGCATAAGCCTTGATCTTTGTGGTGTCAACTGAGTACTGAATGTGTTTTCAAGTTGTCCTTTGTGAATTTAGCACACAGTCAATTTGCCAGGCAAGAGTGAGTAGTTCAGCTAAACTTGGCTGAAATGTGTCTACACAGTTTATAAAAGGACTATCTTCTATATTCAGAAGTTTTCAATCAAGGCAAAAGGAAGAATAGTGGTATTTTTCAATTATTGATTTACATTTTCTTTACTTTAGAAAAATATCCTGGAAGGCATATCCTAAGTCATTGCATCACACCTTGACATTGCAGATGTGTCTCAAAATACACCCTAGAAACTAAGCAAGCTCCATCTTGAAACTACTTGGATTATTTTTCCTACTACTTCCACCTTAAATTAGAAACTTGCTTAGGATTACCAATCAACATTAAACTAATGGTTTCTCTGATTCAAGAATATTTTTAAGATCATAGAGTCTTGGGGTACTGGAATCACTTCAGTTATATGCAACTCTACTCATTCATGTTAATATTAATTTAAAACTCCTCTATCACAGTAATAGCTAAAATAGAAACTGTAGACAGGAAGTTTTGTAGAAATTAGCCCTTAAAAAAGACATTCTCTACATTTTTTATTTTAAACATGAACTACAAAACTGTGTTAAATTCTGAATACACTGTATGCCAATATCCCAATTTAAAGGCATGAGAAATCCCAATCAGGTAGTAAATAAATAAATAAATAGGAATGTGATGTTTACCTTCCAAATAAAATGTACATTATTATGTGTACAGTATAAATTTCAAACATTTATATACTTTTTTCTTAATGAAGCTAAAATATAGTGTGTGAAATATATCAAAAATAGTAAGGGAAAATAATGTAATTCCTATGCATTAAATGCAAATAAAATATAAATAAATAGGACTATAAAATAGAACTATATAAATTACAATGTAAATAAAACCTAGAAATACAAGTATGAATTTAATGTTTTAAAAATGTATTTTTAGATTTAAGGTGGAATGTAGCTACCCAAAACTTACATTGAAAATTATGAAAACCTAGACCTTAAGCTGATCTTAACCTGGGAACTTAATCTAATTTTAACGATTTGGGTACAACACCAAGTTTGCACTGTCTTCAATAAAAAGTTGTAATGAAAAAAGGACAGAGACATAGCAGGACCTGACAGTGTTGAGTAATTTAATAATATAAAACAAATTAATTATTTGTAAAACTGCAGTGTAAGAATCCATGGCTTGATAAAAATGTAGAACCCTGGAAGCAAAGTGGGTCATGATACAGTGCACGCACACAGAGTGCATCATGACTGTAAAGGTTTCTGTTTAAATGAAGAGGAAGGAAGGAATCTGTACAGTGCAAATGAAAGGGCTGGGGAGCGGAGGAGCAGAAAATGATGAGGAAGGCCAAGGGCATTTGCAAGCCTGAGCAGTTGCAAGGGCCAAGCCTCTTCCTGCAGTCTGAAGGAAAATAGAAGGGTTGCATGAACAGGAAAGGAGTTACTCAAGTGCATATGTGTGCGTGTGTACAGATATAAATATATGTTCTTTATGATTTAGGGAAGAAACCAGTATTTATATTTAGCAATTCAATCTTACAATATGTTAATCGTGATGTAGATAACATACCAAAATTATCAATATTTAAGCAGAACTATAAGTTGACACCTGTGATTTATTATTGAGTAGGGTTATTTATGATGCTTACGTGTTTCTTCATAATGCTTTTTTTTTTTTTTCTCTTGTTCCTTCCATGCACACAAAGCTATATGTAGACTGGAAGATATTTTGGAAGGAAATTTTGTCAAGAGAATTGCTAAAAGCATAAGGAAACTATTAGATGTAGTTTTCAGTAATTTAAATTTCTAATATTTGATTTTTAAATGATGAAACATCCAATAACCCAAATGACCCTACACAAACATATACATGGAATAAATTATTTCAAATGAAAGCATGAAAATTATTTGTTCAGCTGCTCTAGTGACTGGAAGGTTAGGAACAAAAGCTATTATTGTTCAGTGTATTTTTTCACAGGAAATAGACAGTGGCAAACATACAGTAGTTCAACACATGAGATCAGAGACACAGTTTTTATAGTAAACCAAAACCAGATGTTGGAAGGGCTTAAGACCTTTACAGAAATTATTAGTTATGTTTGCCTTTGAAAGCAAAGAAAGTTTACAGAGAGTCATGTACCTGATTAAGAAAAAGACGGGTTACAAAAGCTATGAGTATTAACTCATTCAAGAAAAAATATTTGCCATACAGACTGTCTATTTTATATGTGACAGTTAGTTATGTACATAGAATTTGAATTTTACTTTCATTTGATTTTTGGATGAATATGCTAACTGATTCATACTACTAAACAGCTTCAGAAATAGCAAAAAGGTTAAAGATTTTAAAACTGAAGGCCAGAATTGTGCAATATGACAGTAAGCCCTCACAGTTTCAATTCCACCATGAACGGATACAGAATTAGGCATTAAAGAAGACTTTTATTTCAACAATTTATCAGAGAAAATTGTAAATGTACAGTACTGTATAAGTAGTATATAACTTTTCATGTAGTATAAACTCTTTCTCTAGTTAGATATTAATGACTTGATATCACTAGATGCTAACTGATTTCACTGGAATTTGATGGAATAGTCAAAAATAAGGCCTCAATGCTACATTCCTACAGGTTTCATGCAAATAGGCACTTAAGTAGGAAGAAAAAGAGGGGGACTGTAGCACCTTAGACACCAAGGTTTATCTACCACAAGGCACAATTCTATGGGAAATTGAACTTATTAATTCTAGTACCTCCTAAACTGTTTTCTTGACATGTTGAAATAAGTTCTCTCTGAGTTCAGTACATAAGGTGTTTTCACTTGTGAAGTTACTGATGTTACTAACCAGTAAGAAGGAATAGAAAGGTTGGTACATTTGAGGCAATACAGTAAAATTAACCCTTGCAATGAAATCATATAATGGTATAACAGAGGGGAAAGCTGAAATCAGAACACTGGAATACTGATCTTATTTTTACCTAAGAAATTCTAATACTTCCTCACATATTCTCACAAACTTCTTTGCATCCTACTTGTCTTCATGTCAATCAGCTTGAATGATTGAGAATGGGTATGTGGCAGCTTAGTGTTGAAGTCTAACTGTGTTAAGGCATTGATTGGCTTAAATAATAGTCACTTTATTTTAGAGCAGGATACTCTACCAGTTTCGTGGTCTTGATCCAATCTCTGTATCTCTTTATTCCAACCAAGTTTTCAAAGTTAAAATCTCTGTCTCCACTTCCAAAAAAACCCAAAAAGCTGGCCTGCTTCTTCCATAAACGAGCTTCCAGTTCCCTTGTTATCTTGTTCACAGCTTTGTTGATTTCTCATTGGCTTAGTGGCTTGCTTATTCAGATCATCTTTTGCAGACATTGGGCTAACTTTTCCTAGCAAAGGCTTTTTCCTAGCAAGGATTTTGATTTTTTTCCTTATCCTGTTTCCACAAGCTGGAAATGGGTTTAAAAACTTAGGTACCCATCTTATTTTTAGTCCTTTTGTAGTCCTCTACCTATAGAGCTATAGAGTCTTGGAATTCTGGAGCTGGGAAATCCTGAAAGGTTGTTATGTTGAAAAGATGAGTCTGTAGATAATATATGATGCCTAATAGGAAACATTGCAAGAGACTACAATATCAGAGAAGTTGTTGGAGGTGTAGTCACAGTGAAAGGGAAGATCATGTCATTTGATTTTAACTCATAATTTGAAGGCTGTTAGGCTTTTCAATGTTTCACATACATTAAATATATAAATGAAATGTATTGCAAGTTAAATGACAGTCATCTTAATATAGTACTGATAATTAAAGTAAATGAAATTATATAAACTAGCTATCGAAGAATATTTCTATCAGCAATCAGCAAAAACTAAGCTGAACCTAAAGTGTCCTCAAGGTGGTACTTAGTTGAACCTCATCCTGTTAAATACAATTCAAAGTGGAAGAAAACTTCTTTGAGCAGAACTTGTGGAATTTGCTTTACTCGGTACCCATTTGCAGGTGCAATCCAGTGCAAACCCTAATAGAGAAAAGGAATGTCTTTACACCTTCCCAACATAGTTTCAAGTATGCAGTTTGAGTTTAAATTGAAAATAAATTATACAAGCTCACATAAAATTCAGACATTAACACATACAGGAAAATGTGGAGTAAACTATACTAAACGGATCTCCTAGAATGCCTTTTAGTCTTGTATGGTAATGCTTAGGCCATAAGTAAAGTAGGTAACTTACTATGTTGTACTGTCTGATAAATACTGTGTAAATATGTAAACACTATAGGCTTTAATGGTATTAAGTGCTTAAACATTTGATAGTAACAAATTCCCATTATAGTATAGTTTTATAAAATCTTACTGAATTTCCTTAAGAAGCAATTATATATCATAACCTTGTATTCAGTTAAAGTTCATTTGTGGCATTCTGCAGTTTGATCTACATTCTGCACTGTGAGAAATAAGGCACTATAATGTAACTTACCATCTCTTATAAGATAATTTAAACTTGTTTTTATGAATTGGCTTTGTGAAACTTTTTTTATACTGATCGTCTATTTGAACGTAGAGGCTTTCCAAACAGGAATGTCATCATATTTAAGTCCTTTGAATTTAGGGAAGGTTTCTCGGAAAGGAGTCTATCTATATTCACTACTAGCTACGCTACCAGGCCCATCTTAGTCTCTACCACAATACGAGCTTGTTCACTTGGTGTTATTTGGTGCTTTCTTTTACCAAAAGAGTTAGAAAGACTGTTGAAACGGAGGACATAGATTTACAGTACTCTGGGGAGATACTACCTACATATGAGAGTGTGTATGATAGTACCTATTGTAAAATGTGCTTGGATCTACACCTTTTCCATCTTCTTACATTGTTATACTGTATATGAATGAAATGTATGCTGTTTGAATTCGTGGGATAAGCCAATGTTTTAATCTTCCACTGAGATTTAATGGAAACATTACACAGTTGTCTGTATCTTTAAATGTTTCTGCACACATTTATGAAGTATTCAACACAGGCTGATACTGGAGGCAGGATTCTGAGCCAGATGAACCAAATACCTATCCAAATATTTTGATCTTGATGTAGATACAAATGAGCAATTGTAAGAAAAGAGAAATTGTTTCAGTCTGGCTTCTGCTAGGAAGGTGTAAACATCACAAGTTAAGCCACAGTGATAAATAGTGTTTCTAATTGGCATCCTTGCTGTTCGTTTCAGAGAGATAAATGGTCAAAGAAACTGAGCTACCCTCTTGTACCTAGAGATGAATCTTCCAGCACAGGATTAATGTACTTTTGTGGTGATTGTTCTCCACCACTGCTACACAGAATCGGCTGATACTGCTTACAGTTACAATTCCTCTTAAAATATATGAGTGAAATAAATGTGTAATAGTTAACGTCAAGGTAAAAAGAAAAGGTCTATCATGTTTGTTAATGGAGTACAGCAGCAATTAATTTTATGGCTAATGTGTCAGGTATGGAAAGTCTGCAAATGAGGTAATAAGGATGTGTTATATCAAGCATCCTTATAAGACATCCGTAAAGCTATGGGGTACTTTTCAAGATGTTTAGAAATCTAAATTTAACAACAGTGAAATTCAGGTGATACTGCAATGTAAAAATGATGTAAATGTAATCTTAAAGTAAAATAAGGTATATTATCTGCATTATAAGATAGATGGCCAGCAGATGTAGTTCACAAATTCATGGAATAGAATAGAATAGAATAGAATAGAATAGAATAGAATAATAACATTTCAGTTGGAAGGGACCTTCAATGATCATCTAGTCCAGCTGCCTGACCAATTAACGTATGTACTTTTGTAATGTACGTACATATGTACTTTTGATTGTTTAGGGATAAAAGAAGATGATTAAGGGCTGTATTGCAGAAGAAACTGTTCTTCTGAAAAGAGATCTGATTGATATATACTTTGACTCTACTAGCCAAAAGGATCGTGAGTATGAAGCAAACATTTTGGACATTTTGTTATAATCCTTACATGATGTTGGTAATAAAGTCTTCAAACTTGCATTTTGTTTTTTACTGAGCAATCATATAGTATTTTCTACAATAACTTTCAAACTTCTGTAAGACTAGGCAAAGCATTGCCCTTATGCTTAGGGCAATGAAAGTTTGCACAGCAAAATGGCCATGGGTCCTGCTGTTTACCTAGGTCAGCATGTTGTAAATTCAGGTGAGTGGTAGATGCTGCTAAGGGATAACCGGGGTGTACAGGAATGAGGACAACATCTAATGAACCGTGGATGCAGAAGCAGCAGATTGTTGCCTCCGTTTCTTTCTTCTGCCTGGCAACACCACTAACTGAGTCACCAGAGCTCCCTCCCCTACCCCTCTACTATAGTCTTTGTTTCACAGGAATGATCCACATTCTCACCCTTCTCCCATACTGCTGCACCCTTTTGATAACAAAATTCAGCTTTACCTCCACACTACACTACACCCAAGCCAACTCTTTTCATGAGTGCTAGAAGGACAAGTTCAATTAAAGGAAAACTACTTCTGTAATAGTCAAGACTACACTGGAGGTATTCAAAATACAAAAAAAGTATGGGAAACAGCAGTTAGAAGAAGTTAGAAAATGCTAATTGTTTATCATTTTACCCTGGTGTTGTTTATATTTGTAGTGTATTAAAAGGCATAGTAGCATATAAACATCAATATTATATCTGCTAGTACCTTACAAAAAATAGAAAAGTCATTATCTCACACTAAACCCTGTTATGATCTTTCATGGAATTGAAGGATTCAGTCACATTAAGTTCTACTGTAAAGGTATATCTTCTCAGCTCTAGGTATCCATGATCTGTCTAAAAATAAAAACTAAAAATGTGGGAGAACTTAAGTTGATCAGAAGAGCCAGAAGAACAAGATTATATGTTACAAGTCCTCTGCATATGCACTGATCCACACATACTTTCCAACTAAATATTTTTTCAATAGATTACACTGCACAGGATTCTCCAAGGCCTCCTTTGACTTTAACAAGTTTTAGATCAGTTCCGATAATATCATATGTCTTTAAAATCTTGCAATAGTGGCAGTCTCCACAAACAATTTTCTTACATTACAGAAGCATATTTTGCTGCATATGTTGTATAAATATATCTTCTAACATTTATATTTCTATTTAAATAAATATATTAAATTCTATTAGTTTTGAGATGCTACCCCTATATCTTTTTTAATAAATTTCTATGCTGGGAAAGAACTACACTTCAATAACCTATGTAAACATATTGCATATTATTAGACCTTAAAATTACATGTTTGACAGATAGCACAGAGTTTCTCAAGGGTTTTATTGCAATCTCTGAAACTTATTAACTGTGATTTCATAGCCAATGACAAAAGATAATAAAAAATCAGCTGTTCTTTAAGTCAAAGCATTTGTCCATAGATAATAAAAAATCATAATTTCCATACATGACTGAGGAAAAAAAAAGCTTCGGTACCTTGAGCTGTTTCCACTCATCTGACCAAAAAGACATAGTAAACCAAAATGGTTTATACTTCAAATGTTTTTAATTTGGGAGTCCATATAGCAAATCATGTGGGACTTGACTAAGAGCTAGTTAAGATCCTGGAAGCACAAAGTATGTCTGTAAAAAAAAGATAAAGAAAAAAAGCTGCATACCTCTCCAGTCAGAAACAGGGGTTGGGGAAACTGTACAGTAATACTGAATGCTCTTGGTTTAGACTCTTGGGCATTGTAGATCCAAATAATTTTCGTAGACCATATATATTACTACTAGATGCTCTTTCTGCTAATGTAAGCATATTGAATGCTCTTGTAGAAACTGCTGTTGGTTTAGATTTTTATTTCCCCCTCCTCTTCCTGCCCCCCCCCCCCGCCCCCCCCATCATTATAGTGATTTCTGCTTCTTCATTAATTTGGGGATTCTAGATGCTTTTTCCTTTCACTGACTGAAATACTTCAGCGGCTTCTGTTTCCTGTTCTTTTTCAGTGATCTGGCAGCTGAGCTGTAATGGAAAAGTTAAGCAGAGTCCAGTCTGAACAGTTTATAGTCCTGTGTCCTGTGTCTTCCTGAAATAAACCAAGACATCTTTTTTGCCTTGCATAAGTTTTTTTTATTATTATTTTTATATTTTTTTTAAATATTCTGAGAATTATAACAAATATTTGAGTGAGTTTTGCTGGAATGAAGTAACCATTCAGAAGTAACCCCTCACAAATAGGAAGACTACCTTCACCATTCTGTGCTCCACCAGAATTTATTGGTTGGTAGTCAAGGATGGGAGATTGGAGAAATTGCTTTGAGTTTCTTGAGGGAAAAGAAGAAATTAAATCTAGGTTTCTCACAACATGGAAGAATGGTCTAAAAATCAGATAGTAATTTGTTTTAAATACAACAAAATTAACAAATTAATGAACAAAACCCAAATGCTAAAATTGCTTTTCATGAAAATATAGTTTGTGATATTGTAGTCCATGTACAAGGAAGTTAAATGTACATTACACTGGGTTGGGGAGATTTTCTGAAAACAGGTGCCTTCATATGACAGGTTCACAGATCTTTTTATGACAGCATCAGGGAAGCATTTTGAGATGGGAAAAAGTGAAGGATTTGGCATTTGAAAAATTAGAGTAAGCTTGGTCAAGAACAACTGATTACCATGGTCCTTGTTTCCCATCCTGTGGATCCAAACTACTTCTGCAGCTAGGTAACAGTATAGTAGTTTTCACTTACGTTCATAGAGAAAGTAACATGTCAAATAGAAGTCAAATCTCTGACTTTTCAGTGAAGATTTGCTTGGATGCTCCAAAAAAGCATTAAGAAATTTTTGCTTTTAGACAATGTACTATATTCATGTTAGTACCTCTATAATGAGTGAGAAAATAATTAGCAAAGGAACAGTAGTCACTCAATTTTTTTTTGTCATAATCTATTTTATCCCAACATATCTCCATCCTCTTCAGCAAAGACACTTTTTTTTTCCTTGCACCTTTCTTCTCATTTCACTCTTTTGCTGCCTGGCACTCTCATGCTTTCTGCAGGGAAGTAGGGAGAGTGACACTTTATACTCAAGCTTGATAAATGAATTGTTTGCCTTCTTGTTTCTTGGTAAGTGGACCATTAAGCTGTATGTCCTTGACTCTCCCTGTTGGTAGGATGAAAGAATATAACAACAAAAGGATTTACCTTTGGGTAAATTTTATTTTACTGCCAGCATATGGTTAATAATATATTTTGTGTACAATTTCACTAATGTACTACATGATTGAAAATGTGGTAGAAAGATTAAAATGTGATATGCTTCATGTTTTCACAAGTTTTGTTGAAGTTTGTTGTTTTATCATCTTAAGCTTGCATTCCCACTTGCATTGCATGAAGATTATAATATGACGAAAAAAAAGAAAGAAACTCCTCTGAACCAGTTTTTATAATGTGCATCCTTAACTGACAATAAGTAATTGGAAAAGAATTTTTGTATTTGTAAGGTTTGACCTTGACATTGTTTGTGTAGGCCTCCAAAGCAATTATTGTAGAAACTGAGATGGAAAACAATGGCAAAAAGCAGACAGAAATGCTTGAATTAGTGCAAATCACAAACATAGCTGAGTGGTATTAGATGACAGTTTACTTTTAATGAGGGAAGACATGAAGTAATTAAATCTTGGCATACAATTATGAAAAATATCAGGTAACAAGCCTGCTATGCAATATAAAATAAGAAAAGACGTTTTCTGAAAACTTGCCTGATGCTCTGTCATCTGAGACTGTTCTTTATGAGTGCAGGGTGAAGGTCAAGGAGGTATCTCAACTCCATCAATCCTTTGGACAGTTACAAATGACCTTTCACTTTTCATAAGACATTCAATATTCTGAATGGGGGGGATACATTTTTCTGTGTTTAGAAAATAGCAAAATTGAAACCTTTTATAGCACACAAGGTGCATTTGTGTTTGAATCTCCTGAACAGCTCATTCATTCTTAAATGTTCATTGACACCAATATCTCATTTACATGAACTAAATGATTTTAAAATGCTGTATCTGTTTCAACATATACTTTACCTTTTCATATTTGTATTGCATTAATTTTTATTCTATATTTTGCCTATTTTTTAATGTGTATTTTATGTTTTCTTCAAGCAATATTTTAAAACGCTACAGTGCATTCAGATGTATGGGTTTGAATTGTTGCTGCTCTGATTTGATACTGATGCAAATCCAAGCATTACACCACATTTTTGTTTCATATTTATTTTGCAAGGATTAAATCTTGAAGTCTGTTTTATTCTTGATCTTTCAAGGTGTGTATGGAAATTGTGTTGTTAGAATGTGTACCACCAGATACACATTTCTCTGTGACTTACAGGGTTAACTTTAATCCACAGGCATTTCTGTGTGTAACCAGAGTTTGCTCTTTGGTCATATAATCTTTGATTCCAATGGTACTGGTGTTAGGCAGGAATTAAGGATTTAATTGTTATTATTTTTGTACTGAATAAAAAAATGCTGGCAAGCTACTATTTCATCTATATTTTGGAAAGTCCTAAATATTTTTTCCTTTTTCTACATAGATACATTTTTTTCTCCAATTTTTTACACAAAACAAAGAAACTTGGAATTCTAGGCAAGAACTGTTGCTAGATCTGTCCCAATACTCTGCATGTTATGAGTAGGTAATCCTTTTGCTAACTTAAGTTGTGCTTCACTGTATATATATATTCACTCTGTATAAATATAGAGAAAATAAAGGAAAAAAAGACAAGCACAAATACATGTAAATGTTACAAAATAACAGCATCTCTTCACTAAAGAAAGCAAAAAAAACCCCTTCGAGATAGTGCATAAGAATAGACTGAGACCAGTCTTGGAACACAAATGAAAACTTACATAGGGAGAACACAAATACATATTTTATAGTATCTTAGCTCACTTGCTGTATTTAATCAAAGATGCTAGAACATACAGTATAATTCTATCAGTATAGAAGAATCTATCACTATTTTTAGTGCTGAAAGTTAGGTGTGCTTTCAATTGAACACAATTATTTATTTAAATCATACATAATATCTCATTCATTGCTTATAGAAATATTATTCAAGGTCTGCCATGGGCAACAATTTGAAATAAAGCATAGGCAATTTTATTAGACTTGAAAAGCTATTCAGAACAGAATTATTAAAACAATGCTCAGAATCTCAAATTGGATAAACCAAAGTGACATTCATAATATCTCAGTAATCTGGTTTCAAAAATATGTCTTTCTACAGTCTTCAAAATCTTGTGATTTAGTTTACCTGTACTTTACTATGTATTCACTACTTATACCTTACACTGAGTGAGATTCTCTGCTCAGACCAGCGTAAATAATGAGTTAGCACAGTTTGTGAAACACTTTTTTTCTCTCTCTAGCTTTCTTCATAGGTAAGCCCTGAAATGGAAAAATAGGAAGAAGCATTTCAGAACATTTTAGGGAAGGACTCCAGGACAAATATTGTCCAGTGTGTGCTCCTCTACTTATAAAACCTCATTAGCATGAGCCTGCATCCCAGGAATTTCAGCAAAATGAAATCAAGCATAGTCTTCATGAGTAGATGTTCGGAAAAATTTCCTAAGACTACTTATATATCAAGACATAATAGGCATATACATGGAAAAAATACTGAAAGCTGCTATTTACAAATTTTAGAAAACTTCCCTTAATTTTGATGAGGTACATTAGTTTCAAAGTAGTTGAAGAAATAAATGCAAAGTATAGGCATTCCCCAATTTTATAGAAATATATCCTATAAAAGCTAGCGATTCAAAATTTTAATAGTAGCAAAAAAAAAAAAAAAAAAAAATCATGTTTCATAAATTGTCAATCCCTGTATTATCTGGAAAACTTAAAGATCTGAAAAAGTAGAAATGACAGTAATCCCTTTTTTCCCCCATCTTTTAAAGGACTTTGTGCATATGTCTTTCCTGGAATTCCAAAAATTATTTAAATTGCTTCTTTCTTATGATGGTAGAAGTCTATATTTTAACAGAGAGCTTCTGAAAAAAACCCTGTCTAAAACTGCTGATCTGTTTTCCTGTTGAGTCTTATCACACTAGTGTGTAAGCTCTAATTTGGTACTAGCAAGTACCGAGTTTAATGTATGCTATGGTTAGTGTCTCTCTTGGGTTAATGTATATATGGAGATATATATTGAAACAAATTAGTAAAAATAAAGAAGCTGGCCAATGCAAGACATTTCTTGTTCTCTTAAGCTGTTATTCATTTGAATGTGTGAATGTTAATTAGGCACTCAGTCCAAAATTTGCACCTTAATGAACCTGTCAAATTTAAATTGGTGTCATGGCCTCAGTAGATAGCCTACTGTGTTCCTGCTGATCTTTCCTTATATGTAGGTTAACATGGTGGAAATAGCAACCCAGCAGATGACTTTTTTTTCTTTTTTTTTTTCTGTTAAGACCTCTGTCTTCTTGGTTTGAAACTAAGGCTTAAGCTGTGAAATTAGGAAGGAAAAAGCCAAAAGTGAAAAAAAACTCCAGTTGACTAAAATCTAGTGAAATAAAATTAATTTAAACGTATCCATGGCTCTGATTGTAGCTCAAATACAGACTTATCTGCAGAAGCCATGACTTTTAGCCAGGCCAGATATATTGAAATAATACATTATCTTCTTTAAAAAAAAAAAAAAAACAAAACAGCAAAACCAAAGGAAATTAAACATAGAAAAAAAAAAAGAAATGCAACATTATTGTGGAGTTTTTACATTAACAAAAATAGGAAACTCAGGTTTTGTTCCCAGAACAACCATCATTCAGTCACACTGCGAATATACGAAAATACAGTGAAGTTAATACTGCACAGTATATGGCATAGAAATACAATATAATATGTACAGAAAGTGCAAAGCAGCAGAATTACGGTTGCTGTGGGAACCATACTTTGAATTTAATGACATTTGTTTGTGTCATATCTCAATCATAATGTTGCATTAACGTAGTCATTTGCATTTAATTCTATATTACATTCCCAGTTTAGAAGAACACATTTGCAGTTGCTCATGTCTCTGCTTCCAACAGTGATTTAAAATTATATACTTTCTAAGATTATTTTGACAGAATTATATATAACCTCATGATGGAGCATCTCATTACCCTGGCAAGAGACCTTGATGCAAGAAGTAGTTTGTGAAAGAGTTAGGTATCGATAACTAAAAATCTTTTTTTTAAAGATGGTTTATTAACTATGCTACTAGGCTATTATACCTGTACTTTCATGGGTGAATATTTTGTTATGAGAGATGGAGTGCTTAATTATTTCTCAGTGACCACAACTTCAATGTAAGTGGTCTGAACTTGTAAGAAAACAGAAATGTATAATCCAGTTAAAGTTCAATTTGTGCTTTATTTATTTCTTTTGAGAACATAGGGCATCAGGCTGGGAAGAAGATACAGTCACTTAGGATAAAGGTCCATAAGCTTCTGTCATCTCTTCTGCTACAGAAAAGCACTGATGAGAACCAGGTTGAACAGCTATTAATCAGGAAAAGGAGAACTGTACATGGAGATAATAAAGTAAAGCATAGAATGAACATTTTGTTTGAAAACAGTCTAATTGACAATATGACAAATAAAAGCAAATGATATGTAGTAGGTACAAAATATTCAATAATACTTTGAAGGGAACTTGAATTTACTTGTCTATGGTACTGTTATTGAAATGGAGATGTCCCCTAGGTAATCTGTGCATAAACCAAGACCCTTTTCTTCTAGCAACTAAACAAGCAAAACAGGTGTACTGTTCATACCCCTCTTATAAAGAACCATCACTGAAATGAAGATATATATCATGAGAATAAAGATAAAATAATGACCCCTGAAAGAAGTGAAAAAACTCTAATCAATTTCACCAGGAGAAGGACTTCACCTTGAAACTTCCACCTAAATTTCTTTTAAAACCAAGTTCTAGAATTTTTTATTGAATATACAGAGAGAGGCCTGACAGGATCTCAACATCTCCATTTATTTAAAAAGATTGCAAGGGTTAGGGCATGTTGCCAGGGTAAAAGCCAACAGAGAGCGTGAGACCAAAGGAAAAGAATATAAATACAAAAAAATTAACCAGAGTGGTTATGAGAGAGGAAAATATGAAAAAAGGAGAAGAAATAAAATATAAAAAATCATAATATAAAATATGATAAAATGGAAAACTATAAATATTTAAAGCTTAAATATATATTTAGTTAGTTACTTTTTCTGTACTGTTTAAAAATCTTTACTAATAGGGAGGAGAAAGGAAATGGAGAAGTTCTGCACTCAGACCACAGTCTGGACCAATTCATCCAGTATTCCCTGCTGACAGTGCTCAACTTGTCAAGCTTACATATTTTTTAGAGGCATGTCATAAAAAGTATATACAACTCTACTTCAGAAATTTTACATTGAAGACTTCCATTGTTAAAATGTTTGAAGTGTGATACATGATTAATGCATAAAAATGCAGCAAAGCTATCATTTATGACTTATTTAAAAATCATTTATAACTTATTTAAAAATCATTTGGCAATAGAGGTATCAGATATATAAACCTCTTCACTTTCTCTGAAAGACTGTCTACTTTCAGCATAAGTAAAAGAGGCAAAACCAGCTACTAAGTAAGTTAGTAGCGAAGTCATATCCAACCCTTACTTGGCTAGATGAAGTGGACATAGTGGAACAGTTTTATTGTGGAACTCATTCAGATAAAAGAAGTCACATGTGGGCCCCTATTGCATAAATTACGTATTCAAATGCATATTTTTTGTAGACAGGTAGATCTGAAGTTCAGAAGGGACTATTCCATCATTTAATCTGACTTCCTTTGTAACATAGGCCATAGAATTTCACCCAGTTACTTGTGTCTTTAACCCAATAACTTCTATTTGCAGAAACATATTTTTCCAGAAAGACCTGCAGTCTTGAAGAGCTGAACAGATATATGGCTTCCATTGTTAGCTTGTTTCACTGAGTAAGTACCATTGTAGTATTAAAAAATGTACCCTCCTTCTAATGTGAAGTTGTTTGTCTTCAGCTTCCCACTGTTGGGTCTTGGTATGCCTTTCTCAAATTGTCCTTTAGTACTCAGTGCATTGTTTCTGTGAAAACTCTGTAAAGTGTATTGAAGTGAAATCTCAATATTTTCTTCTTGATGACTTAAACAAAATGTTGAATAATTTTTGGCTCTCATCTGCACGAGCTCTTATTTTTCAGGATGCTCTTGAATAGTGTCTCAGAACAGGGCAAGTCCTGCCTGACCAACCTAGTGGCCTTCTATGATGGAATGACTACATCAGTGGACATGGGAAGGGCTACAGATGTCATCTATCTGGACCTCTGTAAGGCCTTTGACATGGTCCCCCACAACATCCTTCTCTCTGAACTGGAGAGATATGGATTTGATGGGTGGACTGTCCGGTGGGTGAGGAATTGGTTGGATGGTCACATCCAGGGGGTAGGGGTCAATGGCTCAATGTCCAGATGGAGATCGGTGTTGACTGGTGTCCCGCAGGGGTCCATATTGGGACCGGTACTGTTGATATCTTCATCAGTGACATAGATGGTGGGATCGAGTGCACCCTCAGCAAGTTTGCAGATGACACCAAGCCGAGTGGTGCAGTTGACATGCCTGAGGGAAGGGATGCCATCCAGAGGGACCTGGACAAGCTGGAGAAGTGGGCCCATGTGAACCTCATGAGGTTCAACAAGGCTAAGTGCAAGGTCCTGCACCTGGGTCGGGGCAACCCCCAGCATCCATACAGGCTGGGGGATGAAGAGATTGAGAGCAGCCCTATCAAGAAGGCCTTGGGGGTACTGATGGATGAAAAGCTGGACATGAGCCAGCAATGTGCGCTCGCAGCCCAGAAGGCCAACCGTATCCTGGGCTGCATCAAAAGAAGCGTGGCCAGCAGGTCGAGGGAGGTGATTCTGCCCCTCTGCTCTGCTCTGGTGAGACCCCACCTGCAGTACTGTGTCCAGCTCTGGAATCCTCAGCACAAGAAAGACATGGACCTGTTGGAGCGGGTCCAGAGGAGGGCCACAAAAATGATCAGGGGGATGGAACACCTCTCCTATGAAGAAAGGCTGAGAGAGTTGGGGTTATTCAGCCTGGAGAAGAGAAGGCTTCGGGCAGACCTTAYTGCAGCCTTTCAGTACTGAAAGGGGGCTTATAAGAAAGATGGGGACAGACTTTTTAGCAGGGCCTGTTGCAATAGGACAAGGGGGAATGGTTTTAAAGTAAAAGAGGGTAGATTCAGACTAGATCTAAGGAAGAAATTTTTTCATGCTGAGGGTGGTGAAACACTGGACCAGGTTGCCCAGAGAGGTGGTAGATGCCCCATCCCTGGCAACATTCAAGGTCAGGCTGGATGGGGCTCTGAGCCACCTGATCTAGTTGAAGATGTCCCTGCCCATGGCAGGGGGGTTGGACTAGATGACCTTTGAAAGGTCCCTTCCAATCCAAACTATTCTATGATTCTATGATTCTAACTGGATGTAGTATGTGTTTTGTTAATTACATTTAGGGAGGTAACTTCTGGCAGACTGTTTTTCAAGCAGCAAAAAAAAATATTGAACTGATTGCCTAGAATCAACATGAATCAAGATTTTTACTTTTTTCAAACTCTGGATACACAAGTTTTTTGGAACTTCTTTTTGTGTGCCAGTTAATATATCAACATGATGAGATGAGCTATTGACATCCTTATCTGTTTGCATACTATGTTTGTCACAATGGAAGATTATTAGAATCCTTGTTCTTTTTTTCCCTCCTGACTTTGTCACAGGCTATGATTATTATTGTGCAGCAGAAACTCTCACCCCTTCCTCCATTGAGGCTGAAACATTACAAGCACTAATGTTGAAAATCTGTTGAGATGGAAATCTTAGGAAAAGCTTGAATAATTTATTTTATTGTTCCCATGCATCTTTGACTGTTATGGGTTGGTAAATAACTAATTAAGAAAACTGAACATCTGAAGGCCTTTTTAAACATTCCTGATGCCTTTGAGGTGGTATTTCTTACAGAAAATAATCTCTTCAGGGAATATGCATTATACCTCAGCACAGACAAAGACAAGGCAGTAGTATGGAAATCTCCTTAATTATTTGCAAAGTTGTGATGATACCATATTATGAAAACTCAACCAAAACTCAAACACAGTTATCAGGAGCTGATGAGCTAATTGCATCCCCGGCATGAAGTCGCTGACTTCAAATTCAAGCCATATTCAAGGTCTGTTCTCTGGGAAACAAGTCCTCTGTTCTACCACTTGCCTGCATATGGTCACTGAAGAGATTTGTAATCTAGCTTTAGCCCCGCCCCCCCCCCCCATTTATTTACCAAACACAGTTCCTTGGATATCATTTCACAACATAATGGCCTTCATTTATTTATGTTTATATATTTTGAGGGGGTCAAGAAAAATAAGCTTCCCTACTTTGTAGAGGCATTAATTTATTTCTAGGCCATATCTTGTTTTCTTTGAAGGGTTTTAATTATTTACTTATTTAATAGGAGGTCTTATATGATTCCTTCCTGTCTTCTTATTACAATTCAAGTTGTTATTATATTTTTGCTCTCATTTGAGTTGTACGGTTTACTTTAAAGATACACATTTGGAATACTTATCTCTAAGAAATAGATTTTTCTCTTATCTGTGTGACTAATGAAAAAACATGGATGGCTTACTGATAATTGTAGTTGTTTGATGTTACACATCTCACAAACAACGTGCCACTCTCAGGTTTTTCTGGTTTTTTCCCTCTCAGAAGTTTACATTAACCATTTTGCCTCCGTTTTAAGCAGTTGACCACAGAATTAAAAGAATTTGGGAGTGGGGAGGGGAAAGAAGAGGATGGCTAAAAATACCTGAGATGGATAGCCTGAGAAGTCCTTGCTGAATTCAAGATCTTAGATTTGGGACCTGAAACACAGCTACACAAACCTGCAGTAAGATATGTTCAGTGGTGAAAAATTTAAGCTAAGGCAACAGAAGCAGAAAAAAAAGAAAGGAAAAGAAAAATGATAAAAAATTCTCAAGCTCCATGATGAAAGCAGTCCTCAAAGTCTGAGTAGATAGCTGTTCTTTCACCCAATTTCCGTTTTCCTTCTGTTGCTGCAGAATCCCATTTTATAGTCACTTCCCATCAGAACAGAAGGAAAAAGAAGAGAAAATTAACCTTTTAGGAACCTAAAAGATGATGAGCCATGTATCATACAGAAGAATACTGAGGCCGTAATTTGTGAAGGTATTTCATGTGTCCTCTCTTCACCGCAGCTTAACTCTGATGAATCACAGACAGAATTTCTATCTTTTCAGGAAGTTCTGAGAAGATAAATCCTTGGGGCTATTGTATACAAAATCCTTATAATTGGGCAGTAACTGTTCCCAGTTGTCTTTTCAAAGAAAACACCCTTCAGTTTCTTAGAAAAGCTAACATTTAATGACCACTGAAAATACTGGAGTTAGTATGTGGAATACTATAGACAACTTCAGAAAAGTTATTAAGGCCTAAGTCTACTGATTTTCCTTATGCTGGTGCCTCTCCCCCCCACCTTGTGTACATTTGTGTGTAGATTCAAATACAGTTCCAGTTCCATATTTACAGTTCTGTACAGTCTCCATTAATCTTCATTCACTTATAATTCTTATGGTTTTTACATATTATTGAGTCAATATCCAGGAATCCAAGTGTGGATTCTTCAGAGCCTGAAAAGAGTTAAAAGTAATCAGTCCTATTTTTGCACTCAACCAACAAACACTTTTCACATTTCAGTGTCCTGAGTTCTGTAAATAGCAAGCAATTTTTGTGTCCAAAAGTCCTTTCCAGTGGGGTTTTTAAACTTTCAGGATCCAACTACCCAAAATCCCAAAGTTACCCTAACATCCTCTTCCCTGGAAGAAAGTTACCGAATTTTTTAACAATACAAATAGCATCACGAGTATTTTGTATCTCAGCACCACTGCAAGACAAAATATAAGTACCTCACCAGAAGTCTTCAGCTACATCAGTGTGTGATTGTAAAATCTGTAGGAGTAACAGCAAAGGATTCTCATTAACCAATTTTGTTACATGGTCATGAATAGTTGTCCATTGTTTATCAATGGGCAGCTGGTGAAATGCTCTGATGACAAAAGTATTCATGCAGCAAGCAAGGAGTGCTTGTTCTGGAGTATTTCAAGTTCAAGACTTTTTGATTCACAGTCTGGAAAACTGTATGGTATAAAACCACACAGTAGATGTGAAATGCCCAGCAGTGCTGTAAGAACTA
The DNA here is from genome assembly GCA_035582835.1 of Phoebastria nigripes. NCBI lineage: Eukaryota > Metazoa > Chordata > Aves > Procellariiformes > Diomedeidae > Phoebastria > Phoebastria nigripes. The sequence goes on from JAYKAV010002803.1 coordinate 825,927, forward strand.
TAATATGAGGAAGGTAAGTTTTACAGAAACCTACCCAGAATTAATTTCAGACCTACAAAGCATCTCACCACCAGCAGATTTCTCTTGAGTGACTGTAACTATAGAAGCAAACAAGCCCTGAGAGCTGTTAGTTTTCTGTAACTAGTTTGGCATGGGCGTATTGGCATGGCATATCCACAAAGAAGATACTGAACACCAAAACTAAAGCAAGGCTTGTTATTGTCATAAGACTGTAAACTCTCAGTAGGTATTCATGGCTTTGCAAATATGGTGTCTACAATTGAATGAGATAACACCACATCCCTTTTTTCTATCCTCTCTCCTTCTCAGGCTGCAGAGTACAGTTATCATTGAACTCCAGACCTAGTGAATTTTAGTGGAACACCAGCTTTAAAGTGTGCCACTCTGGCAAAACGTGCTCCAAGAAATTTTAGTAACTGCTAAGTGTTTTCATTGATCATCAAAGACTAGTTGACATGGGTAATATAATTAAAAATGTGAATTGTTGCTGTTTATCATTTGCTATCGTGACTAGTTAAACCTTACATTGGAACATAGAAGGAAAACTCTTAAACTATCACCTGAGCAACTACAAAATAGCTATAGAATAACTATTTGATCAGCTGAAATTAACTGATGGTCAGATGCACATAAGATCTACTCACTTTTAATTGCCCATTGTTTTCTGTTATGCATTTGAAAAGGAACATGGGAAACGTGTCTGAAATGTGGATAATAGAATTGGAGAGACTGTCACAGCAGTTTAAGCTGCTGGGATACTGAAGATGCTTTCAGGCCTTGACTACCTGTTGTAAAGCAACTACATTTTCTGGGTTGCTGGCAAGGGTCTATGCTGGGAAACGTTTCCTGTAAAGATAAATTGGCAGGCAGGAATCTGTTTACATTCCTTTTACTCTAAGGCTTGTGTGTCTGTAGGGCTATGTGCCTTGTTTGCTTTTTTCCGTGAGATCATGTTTGTCTACATGATGGGCTTGCTTGAGCGGATGGGCTCTGTGGAGGTTTCCTTTCCCTAGCATTGAGGAAACTGAAGCACTGGAACATATTATGTGTAATTGCAAGAACGGTTAGTAACCCAAACTTGGAGAGCCTTGGGCTGCTTTGGTTTGTGGGTTAAATCAAGCATGAAGTCATGGGAGCAAGAATCATCTCTTCTCTGCCCATAGTTAGCAGGGTAGGAAGGAATCAGGCTGGTGCAGAAACTGGAAAAATCAAAGCAGCTGAATTCCCCTAGGGTGCTGTTCTCATTATCCGCCAGTGAGTAGCTCTGGCTAGAAATAATACTGCTCATCTACTGTGAGTCCTGCTCCCGGCTATAATGAATCACAGTTTGCCAGGGTGATGCACACACCTTGACTTTGGCGCTAATCCACTATCATAGCTACCTGTTCCCTTGTAACACAACAAGAGGAGGGAACATTCAACTGAGGTAGGAGTCTGCATGGAGGCAGTTCTTGCCATCCTGGCAATGTGCCTCTGATTTCACACAGCTCCAGGCACACAAGCTCTCACTGGGAGACTGATGATTGAAACAAGCTGGTGGTTGATTCAGACAGCTGACTGGTATTCTCACCTCTCTGTTTTTGGCAGTTCTCATTTCTGTGCCTCTTCTTAGCCTTTATTCCTTCTGGTTATTTCTCTTTCTGTCTTGTTTCCTTCCCACATGAAATTAGCATGTTTTTAAACTTACGCTTCTATCTGATACCAGCCTTACTGCTGATTATCCACCATTGCTTATGTACCTCAACTATTCGGGGTAGAAATAATGGTGAGGATTAGGTTATGAACCAGAACCAGCTTTGTTGCCAAAGTCAGTGTACAAAGTTACTATGTTTTGAGCATGAGTAGAACAACAATGAAAAATAACAAGTTTATAAGCACTCTGGAACTTAACCATTTTCTTTTTCCCTCTCTACACCAAATAATGGGTCAGTACCGCTGAAGCGAAGAAGACAACTATTTCCTTCTTCCTTTCTTATCTTCACTTTACCATTTTGTTGAGCAGAAGAATGGAACAGCAAGTGCTTAGATAGCAGACAGGAGAAAGGAGAAAGTGAATGGAACAGCAGAGCAGACATTGGGGCCCCTGTTTGCTTTAATTGCCAAGGAAAGATGAAGGACATTCTTGACAATGCTCATCACTTATTCTTTCACTGGAGGTGACTGAGATGTATCTTTATGATACCTGCCTGTCAAACTTCTGACATTTAGACTAAGCCCAGTGCTATCCTGTTGAGATATAACCATGTCACTTTCAAGTATCATTAGCCTACACCGAGGCTCAAGATTTCATTAGAGACTATTTCCGGTTCTGTTATGCTTGGCAAATTCTCCTTGCTAAAAATAACTCAAATCCCCCAAACAAACCAAGAGTCACCAATTCCCACTGGTGGCTTTTTTATATCAAGGCAATTCAAGAAGTAAAAATACATTTCCAGTCTTTTCTAAAAAGCAAAGACCTATAAAGAGGTTAATGGATACTGTTAAGGATGCTTGTTATAAATTAATTATTTTGCTTCTTTATGTCAGTAACGTTTTAAAAATAGATTAGCAAAACAATAAAATTAGTAACATAACCTGTGGTCAAGTTAATGCCTAGTTAATTTTCAGGTAGAAACTTCTGCAAAATAATTGACTTAATCAAGGAAGGAGACTCCAGTTGTATGTCACAAGCAAATGCAGTGAAAAGAAGAAAAAATTTGAAATGGCATTTGCAATAGTTTCAGACAAACAGAGACCTGATCAAGAGGAAATGTGTATAAAGCATATTTACAAATAATTTCTTATAACACATAACATATTTCTCTTGTTTTTATAAAGGTGTATAACCTTTTACGAAGGTTCATCTCACTTACCAAGTGGACGTCTACATCTGAGTTAGTTGTCTAACTCAAAGACAATAAGAAAGGAGAGGCAATTGAGAGATACTGCAGGAAGTGTTTCTGGATTATTTTGGCTGCCTCCTTTAGACTAATAATTTGCCTTTCAGAGATATTTACTTTTCTTCACTGACCATACAGGGAATGCAAGTAACTGGTTCAGATTTAGATGTCTCCATCATAAATGTCTGTGTGTGAGAGGGTTAATTCTGCCTTGCTTGTGTAAAAAATAATAGCTATAAGTAATATTTGTGTTGTTAAATTTCATTGCATACATACATTTTTAACATAATAATTTTAGAATTAAGCAGCGCATATTTTAAATTTATAGGCCTCATAGCTGACAATCTATGGCATTTATACCCTCAACAGTTAGATGTTTGCTATTACAAAGCACCTTATGCAGAGAATTGGTAGGTGCAATCCTATTGAAGGCAGCTCTGAAAGGTAAAGGAGCTCAGAAAAGCTGGAAAGTCTTTACAGGTTACATCATCCTCAAGTGTAAGAACAGTCCTGATGCTCAGAAAGACCTGTAGATGTATCAGGAGACCAGCTTGGCTAAGCAGGAATCTCCTGATAGAGTTCCAACGCATAAAGGCAGTACACAGGAGATGGAAACAGGGATGCGATACAAAGGAGGAGTCTAAGAACATTGCCCAAGGAATGTAGGGATGGTGTCAAGAAAGCCAAAACTCAACTGAAATTCAGACTTGTGAGAGACATAAAGGGCAACACGAAGAGTTTCTAATACTATGTTAATTGTGAAAGGTTGAACAAGGAGAATGTGGGTCCATTGCTGAATGGGGTGGGTGATTTAGCAACAGTGGACACATAAGACTTAGGTACTCAATACTTTCTTTGTCTCAGTCTCCCAGGTCTCTGTGCTTACTGAAAGGGTTCAGGGAGAAGAACTACCAGCGGTGGGTGAGGACTGAATTAGGGATAGCTTGAGAGAACTTAACCCATACAAGTCCATGGGACCTGATGAGCTGCATCGAAGGATGTTGAGAGAATTGGTTGATGTCTTTGCAAGGTCATTCTCTGTCATCTTGGAAGTCATGAAAATTAGGGGAAATATCCAATGACTGGAAGAAAGAATATGTTCCACCCATCTTCAAGAAAGACCATAAAAAATATCCAGGAAACTACAGGCTGTTTCAACCTCGCTTCAATCCCTAGGAAAATCATGGTGCAAGTTGTTTTGTAACACGCTTCTGGGCACACGAAGGAGGAGAAGGAGACCAGGAAGAGTCAGCATGGTTTAGCAAAAGTAATTCATGCCTGATCAATCTGATCGTCTTCCATGTTAAAATGTCTGGATTTGTAGACAAGGGGAGAATAGTAGATGTAATTTACCTTGAATTTCAGAAGACTTTCAACACTGTCTCCCACAATATTCTCATCTTCAACTTATGACATTGCAGTCCAGATGCGTGGGCTAGTAGATGGATAAAAAACTGTTTGGATGTTCAGGCTGAGAACGTAGTGGAGACCAGTAACTGGAGAAGTATGAAAAGGGTCTGTATTGGGATCTGGTTTGTTTAACATCTTTATCAATGACCTGGAGGAAGCAATAGAGTGCTTGTTCACCATGTCTGCAGATGACACCTAACTGGGGGGACAAGTCAATACACTCAAGGGCAGGGCTGCCATTCAGAGAGACTTGGACAGGCTGAAGGAATGGACAAACACAAACCTTATGATATTCAGCAAGGACAAAGGCTAAGTCCTGCACCTGGGAAGGAAGAACTCCTTGCACTGATACAGGCTGGGGATGGACTGCCTGAGGAGCAGCTCTGCTGGAAAAGATCTGTGGCTCTTTGCAAACAGAGCTGAACATGAATCAGCACTGGGCCCTGGCAGCGAAGGCGGCCAACAGCATCCTGGGCTGTATTAGCAGGAGCACAGCCAGTGGATGAGGGAATGATTATGCCTCTTTACTCTGTACTTGTGAGATGGTGTCTAGAATAGTGCATCTAGTTCTGACCCCCCCAAGACAGAGTTTGGTAAACGCATGGGTTCAGCAGAGGGCCATCAAACTGGTCAGAGGCTGGACCTGCCCTGGGCTTGTTCAGCCTGGAGAAGAGAGAGCTTTGGAGGCACCTAATAGCAGCCCCCCCCGATACCTATGAGAAGACCATCCGGAAGACAGACCCAAACTCTTTACAGTGATGCATGGCAGGAGGACAAGAGAAAATAGACATAGAGGACTGGATATAAGGAGAAACTTTTCCCCTGTGAGGACAGGGCCATGTGCAACAAGGCCAAGTTCAACAAGGCCAAGTGTAAGGTCCTGCAACTGGGTCAGAGCAATCACCAGTATCAGTACAGACTGGGAGATGAACTGATTGAGAGCAGCCCTGCAGAGAAGGACTTGGGGATACTGGTGGATGAAAAGCTGGACATGAGTCGGCAATGTGCACTTGCAGCCCAGAAAACCAGTCGTGCCCTGGGCTGCACAAAAAGGAGCATGGCCAGCAGGTGGAGGGAGAGAATTCTTCCCCTCTACTCTGCTTTTGTGAGACCCTGCCTCAAGTACTGCATTCAGTTGTGGGGTCCCCAGTGCAAGAGTGAGATGGACCTCTTCAAGGGGGTCCAGAGGAGGGCCTTGAAAATGATCAGAGGGCTGGAACACCTCTCCTATGAAGAAAGGCTGAGAGAGGTTGTTTAACTTAGAGGGGTTGTTTAGCTTAGAGAAGAGAAGGCTCTGGGGAGACCTTATTGTGGCCTTCCGATACTCAAAGGGGGCTTATAAGAAAGATGGCAAGAGACTTTTTACCAGGGCCCGTAGCAATAGGGCAAGAGGTAACAGTTTTATACTAAAAGAGGGTATATTTAGATTAGATATAAGGAAGAAATTCTTTACGATGAGGGTGGTGGGACAGTGGAACAGGTTGCCTAGAGAATTTGTGGATGCCCCATCCCTAGAAGTGATCAAGGTCAGATTGGATGGGGCTTTGAGCAACCTGATCTAGAGAAAGATGTCCCTGCCCATGGCAGGGAGGGTTGGAACTAAATGACCTTTAAGGTCCCTTCCAACCCAAACCATTCTATGATTCTGTGACTCTATGATTCTATGACAGTCCAGCAGTGAAGCATCTTGCCCAGAAAAATTGTGCAATCTCTGTCCCTCAAGGTTTATAAAACACTGGTATAAGTCTCCTGAACTTGCAATGAGATGTTCTTCCCCAAATACTTAAGACTGTTTAGCCAAAGTGCATCAAAGACAAATAGTCATTAAGCCTTAATTTTTTGTTAATTTTTTTTAACAATTAGAATAGATATTGAGTTCTCAGCAGAATTTTTGTCAATATTAGACAAGGATTTCTCAGGCCTTCCTTGAAATAGTGCTGCTCAGTAAGCTTTTGTTTTACTGAGTTATTTTTTGCAAGGAGCAAGAATGAAAAAGTGGTATGCTATGAAAAGAGAAAAGTTTTCCTTTGTGTTACGGACTAGTGGTGCTAGGATCTAATGTCTCTTGAAAATGAGATTTAGTGGAAAGCAATGCCTAAAGGACCTATAATTATACTGATCATGGAAAGAGAAAAGATAAACAGAATCTATGTTAAGAGTCTGAACAAGAAGCTCATGTGATTGAGAGTTATATAATTGGATAAAAAAAAATGAACCTTTTGTTTAGCAGTCCACATTCATCCCAGGTTGACAACCTGAGAAAGGTAAATACACAAGAAATAAAACATTTTCATTTATTATTATGTATATCAAAATTCTGACTGTTCTCAGCTGTTATATGGAATGGAGAAAGAAAGTAAAGTTATCAGTCAATCTGTAGGTTAAGAAATTACAGAATGCAAAATAAAAATAGGTGGCAGCACCTGAAACATTTAAAATAATAGCTTCAACAGGAATGTTACACTTTAATAAAAAAATAAAATTAATTAAAGATTAATTACTCAAATTTTTTTAATATCAGAGCAGAGCAGATAAGTAACATTTGGGATGGTAACCTTCACAAAGACGGAGCTAGAAATTTTTCAATAGTTTTAATCTGTTAATTAAGCATATAAACAATTTTAAAATTAGAATTAAAATTAGCATTACTTGATAAGAAAGTTTTGCATTTTGTATGTCTCTTGTCTACCTTGTAATCAGGACATGAATACTAAAACAATGAATACAATGACGGGGTCAGCAATAAACTGTGTTAGCTTTTTAATTAACAGTGTTATGTGGCTCTACGTATACGTGTATGTGAAACTAGAGTTGAGTTCCTGAGATCCCATCCTATATAAAGTAATTTGTGAGAGAATGTCTTCAAACTACTTTGGTGAACTAACTCATTTCTGAAAACTTTTGTGAGGCAACTCAGAAAGGAAGCACTCAGACTGCAAAGGCTTCAGTAATGCCAATGAGATCTTAGCCTGCTAAAAATACAGCTGGATACATGACGACATATGGAGAGAGACTGACATTGTCATGAAGGTCAGCTAGATATTGAAGTACCAGGTAGGATGAATTTTAGAGAGCAAAATGTAACAGCTAAGTAGTTCCTTCCTGTCTGTCTTTTCTGTTTGCTTAACAGGAAGCAAAGGTCTCCCTCTTCTGTGTGTAAATTTTTCCAGTGGTGAGAAAGCCAGCTTTAGGTCACTATTTGTCCAGGATTGTAGGTATTGTTTGTAGCTCTTTAATCCAGGCAAACATTACCCCATCTTTTTCCTGTGTCCCTTTTTATTCTGTTATTAGTTAGCAGTATTATATGTCAATGTGCTTTCTTGTTGTGATATACCACAAATATTTGTATCTTCCCAGTTTGAATGTTCTTGCTGACCTTGTTTCATAGGCACTTATAATTAAGCCCATAGTCCATTTAATATACACTTAAATCATCTCCAGAATTTTTATTTGGGTAAACATTTCCTGAAAATGATTTATTTTAAACATAGCCAGTTTGTTATTTAGGTAGTCAAAAATATATATGAAGTCATTTCATTTATAAAAATTGAACTGATATGCTTAACTAATGTTTTACCTACTATAGTTCTGAAAATGAAAAATCCTGCATTTTCATGTTCCAAATTTAAAGCAAATTCTCCCTCCCACATCCGTTATCACTGAATGATAACTCCCTAATCTTTTACAAAGGTTATTTAACATCACTATTAGCATTCATGTTCTGTAAAAAATTCCACATAGTCCTGAAGTACACCTGTCAATCTGTTTTCCTGCTACTTTAGATCTTATTTTTACCTTTGAGCTGCTTACAAACTAACCCAAAATTTGGGGGATGTGGGATGTTTTGGAGTTTTGTTTGTTTTATTTTCTAAAAGGGAATTACTCATCTGTAATGTTGTGTCACCTCTTTTGACATATTCTAAAATAAAGTCATTAAATCACAACTATGTGCATCGTACTTCTCTATATTAAAGCAGCTTGTCCCCAGCAATTATCAGATTATGGCAGTCCATTTTTCAGTGCCCATTTCTATCAATTTTGTGAACAGGGGTTTGTTCCACAGTGCCTTGATGCTATACTTTTTAAACCCACCATACTTTGTAATCTTTAAGTTCTTGCAGAATGAGAACCTGCTTGAAAATTTCTCTGCATGGTTTGCTATCCCTTTTGAATGACCACGGCTCCTTCATCTCAAGCACTGTCTTCTATTTCATTGCAGACCCACATGCTCTGGGCGTGGTGACCTCTTTAAATATCTCACCTATAAACCTTTCATTCTAGTGAATGCTGCATACTGTGGCAATTTGTCTGTTGGGATCATCAGTCTTGCTCTTGAGGTTCACATATGCTCTCTTCAGATGTCTTCATCCAGGAAACACCACATCTTATTCTGATCACAGATCATAAGATTCCTCTTTGGTTTAGGTCCCTAATCCCTCAGACTCAGAGTCTCTTTTAACTTGTAAGAATAATACTGAAGGGGGGAAAAAAAGACAATAAAACTGGATGTAACGACAGCCAATCAGTCAGTACCCCCCCCCCTTACTCCTCCCTTACCCACTTACAATCAGCACCAGCTGTAGTGCAATTAAACTCAGCAGGTGTTCAGAGGAATTACATTTTATCACCACCATCCCCTCTCTTCCTCTGCTCCCCCTTCTCTTCCCCCACTCCCACAAGACCCAACTGCCTTTCTTTATGGGTCTATAAAAAATAGAACAAGTCAGATATATAACAGCACCAAAGTAACCARAGAATTAGTGAAAGAAGATGAAGATAGATTGAAGAAAACATGCTCACAGACATTCATGGGGAATGTTTAGAATAGAAACATTAATATTGCTTAAACTGATAGTTATAAACTCTTCAGGGTGTCTTCATTGTCTTTTCACGTCATGTAAAGCCCTTAACTTGATTGTACAAGGTTCTGAACACCGTTGCCTGGATTCAGTAATGTGATTCATCATATGCTTATGAAAACCATGATGATGGTTTCTTGTGGACTACTCACATGCTTAAAATTACCTATGCACACAAGTGCTCTGATGATCATAATGCTTAGCACCTTGCAAAATCAAATGTTAAATAAGTAATATTATTATAAATTCATGGATATACTAACTCTGAAAGGGTTAAATGGAAGACTCTCAATTTTCATGTTAGTAACTACTACTGTTTGTCCCTGAAAAACTAATTCAGAATATATTTTATATTGTACGTTGCCCATTAGAAGGAAGAAAATAAATCCTTCTTGTTTAGTATTTCTTTCATTGATGCTTGTTTAGTGTTTCCTCACTTTCTTAGCTTATTTTAGTCTTTCTTTCTATGATCAATCTTCATCGTGTTTTCTAGCAGATGTTTCTATTTGCATTCACTCAGCTTTACCAGTATTCTGAATCACTGTAAAGACAGTAGCCAGGCAGATGACAGTGGAAGTGATAAGAGTATTCAAATATTAAAATATCAAAAGTAAAGGTACCACTTTAATATAAAAGTTCACTCTTTTTCTCAAAAATATGACTATTCTCAGGTCTTGCTGCATATAAATTGAATATCAAAACGAAAAGTTATCATTTTGAAACATTCTAGTTGATGCTAATCATATTATAGAAACAATTATTTATTCTGTATTAGTTGTTTTAAATACTTTCAGAATTCTAAATTTTGTTTTACACAGCTTACATTTCAGCATGCTGTTGTTAATGCAGTGTTTTTCTCTTACAGTGTGATCACCTAAGAGCTTAATCAAAACTGGATCTCATGCTCTTATGCTAATAAAATTTACTGGGGTGAAAAATAGAAGAGTTTTAATTAGTAGGACCACATGTTGCAGCATCATATGGTACAGTTGTATCACTGACTATGTAGCCTTCTGTGTAGACTGAAGCTGTATCTGCCTCTGAATTAGGTATTTTAGTAATACCTAGTAACAGTTTTAATATTTTCCCCAAGAGTATACGAATACAATCTTCTAAAATTTTATAATTATTCATTAAAATATTAAAAATACCTAGAAACTTAAGAATTTTTCTCTCAAATGGGGTTTAAATACATGCAGATCAGAATTCTTTTATAGTTTATACTTTTATTTCATATAAGATGCTAGAAGGAGGCATACATTCAAAGGGACTAAGTACAAAAGTTCAGTACGGCTCATGGAATACGCAGGCAAAAGTCCTGTGAGAAAGTTAATCATGTACTTAGAGGCTGTAAAAATACACATGCAGACAGATTAACATTGCACAGCCAAATCTAGCTGCTGCATTTCTTAGCCTCAGACTGTTTGACTTGATATTCTTTTATCACAGTTTTTTATGCAATTCCCTAAGTATTAAAGCAGCAAACATATAAACAAAGAAAGCTAGAACCTTACTGACTCCTCTGAACAATGTTAGCAGGACTGGAATCTTTAGAGCTAATGAAGCTTTTCAGTAAGTGAAGCTTTAGAATAATATAAATAGTGAATTTTGACACATTATATGGATTGACCAGTATAGTGGTACTTGGCCCTATAGTATAGGGGTATATGACCACTTAACCACTAGACTTCATAATTATTTCTTAAATCAGAAAGGATGTGGAGCATACTAGGGAATCCTGGGMTGTATTTCAGGTTTTATAAGGCAATGTGCTAAAGATCTTTCTGTTCTCTCCATCCCAGCCTCCTTCCTTCTGCATTTTTTTCAATTTCTTTTGCCTCAGCCTGTCTCTTTCTCCCTCTAAGCAGCCAAGAAATCAATTGGACTGGCATTCCTTTCCCTCTGCATATAGCAGGAACATTTCTAAAGTTCAATTCATTGTAAAGTTTTTCGTTTGGCTTGGAAGTTATCAAAAGATAGACATTTCACCACATTTCTCACAGAAGTTTAACCTTCTAGAGGGGAATCATTAGTGCAGACTGAGGTATTAAGAAATAATTCTCTTGCCAAAAAATGTGACTCACAGCTATCAATGGAGTTGGTTTGAATTCACCAAATACTTTCCATTCTTCAATATTTGATATATAAGTTGCTGGAGGTGTTGTTTCTTCTTTTACCCTGTAGCCCCATGGCTGAACAGTCCTTAGGGTTATGAAACCCCAGTTTGATTTGATGGATCTGAACTGCTGGCTCTCCTCTTTGTCTCTGTGGTACATTATATAATGTGGAGCATGGAAACGGCTCCAACAGGAGATTCCATTTTTTTCTAAATTAACAGACAGCATTTTTACTGGGACACCTTAATGAAAGTTCATTAGCAAAGAAGAGTATTAAATCTCTATCTTCATATTTCAGGAGTGCTGTTTGAGGAAAGAAAAATCAACTTCTTCCTTTTTATTTTATTTTTTTCCTTATAAACATCACATCAGGCATTCTGGAGTGGGGTGTGTTAATTTCAGTATGGTAAATGGATGCTGCAAGTCAAAGATGTTAACATGATTCCATCTCTGCATAATAAGCAATTAAACAAGGTCTGGGATTTTGAGTACAAAGAGACTTTGGTCTGCCTCGCAGAAATTCCTGTATAAGTGATCACCATTGAGTAAAGCCTTTTTGAATTATTTCTAAAGATGGAGAGAAAAATGACAGTAGAGAAATTTAAAAATGAGTACTGAAAAATGATTTTATTTTTAACAATTGCCTGATTTTCTTTCCTTTGCTGGAAACAATCTTTATAAAAGAAAACCTTTTAGTGCTGTAGATCAGACAGTGCTATGTACAGTTCTGGTCTCAGTGTTTCAAGAAAAATATTGTGGAATTAGAGAAAGTACACGGAAGGGCAACTAAAATGATTAAGGGGATGGAGCATTTACCTTATGAAGAGAGACTAAAAAGGCTTGGCTCTTCAGTTTGGAGAGGAGGAGGGTGGGGGGCGATGGTTTATAACTGAGGTTTACACAATTATAGCAGCAGTGAATAAACTGAATGCAGAACTGTTATTCATGAAATCCTGCAGTATGAGTAGAAACTGCTCAATGAAACTAGCAGGTGGCCAGTTTAAAACAGTTAAAAGGAAGTAGATAGTGAACTTCTGGGATTTCCTACCATGGGATTGTGTAGAGGCAGAGAATATCAGTCAATTGAGAAAGGCTAATACGTGGACAATAGGACCATAAATAGATACTAAAAGCACTGAGCAGAGATGTACCCTCTTACACCTCTGACACAATAATTGTGGATACTGGTCTGCAGAATGGACCAGCAGAAAAGGAGATGGACCGCAGAAAGTGTCCAGTCTCATGCATTCTCCGTATATAGCTTCTCCTATTATCACTGTTGGAGACAGAAAACTGGTCTTGATGGTCTGACCCTGGAGAGCATTTTTTTTATGTTTCTGTCAGTGTCTTATGTATGATTGCAAAAGCTGGAAGAGCTGGGAGTAATGTCATCTTGAGTTAGAGTGTGGTATCTATGAGAAGCAATGACTTCCATCTTCTGATGCTCTCTTAATTCAGAACTGAGTACCAAATGGGAGTTTCTGCTTCTCATAGCTGCAATATACCAGTTGAACATCAGCATTTTTGCCTTTTTGAAAGGCCGTTTTCTACTTTCTGCTAAATATTTATCACCATACTAAGCCTCTTTAGGAATGAAGAATACAATACTCCATACCATGTTTGAACATTACCCTGATTTGAAGTCATTAACAATAGTAATAAAGGCCTTTTTTTTAACATAGGAGGAGGACAAAAATAGTTGGTTGATATTAGCTACTTAGCATTGCTTGTCATTTCACTTTGCTATTGGACCATTCTGGATGGATTGGATTGAAGAGAGGGATAAGAAAGATGTAGATATATGATATGGAATTAAATAGTAGGCTGCAGTTTGATTTCTATCACACATAGGATGTATTAAAAAAACCCCAAACATCATGTATATGCTACACAAACAAATATAACACCTTTTGTCTAACAGTAAGGGCATACTGTAAACTTCTGGTTTGTTTCAGGCCTGTTTGAGCAAAACATTAGGAGGCCTGGTGCCCTGCATCCAAAGGCATTTGCTTCCTTTCATAGAGCTAAAGGTACATTAGCTAGAGGTCCAACATTGCCAGAGTCCTGTCAAGTATCTAACCAAACTACGGGTCATTATTATTGTTCACTAAGGTAGGCCAAATAGCGTATGATAGATTTCCTTGGTGAATTTTTGTTTGTGTGAAGATTTACATGTAGATTTGCCAAGATACCAAGTCTGGTGGACTTGGTAGTGTTAAGTTAATGGTTGGACTCAATGATCTTAAGGGTCTTTTCCAACCTAAATGATTTTATGATTCTATGATTCTATAAGATAATAATTCCTAGCTCACACACTGTCAAGCCTCCTAGCGACCTGTCATTCATATTTTGTTTTGTGCCTTCTCTTCACCTGCTACTATTAAAAATTAGATTGCTTACTTCTGTCTTCTAATTCTTTCACAGAAGCTTTGAAAACCTCAGAAACCTATAGTCTACCAAGCTGTATTGTATACATTTCCTGTTTCCTGGGAGCTGTCCTCAGGAAAGGCTACAGGCTTATAGAGGTTGGAGTTAAGGCTCTGTACCATGTTCCTGCCTGGGTTGTAGTTCCTCTCCTGCCACTTCTGACCTGCCTGTGGCTCGGCATCTATTATGGACTTCATTGGTCTTTCTCACCACTTCATTCTCATGCAGGCTGTCTACTCATCATCCTAGGCAGCACTGCATAAATTTACATAATGTCAAAAAATATTTACTCTTGTTAAAATACATAGCGAAGACTCCTACAGTGTAGGAGCAACCTCCTACAGTGTTTTCTGAGGCACTCTCATTCTCTGATCTCCCTGAGAGGGGTCTAGGTCTTCATTTTCTTTGTCACTTGAGAAGGGAGAATCATTTTACTCCTCTCTCACTTAAGCAATCACTTCTAGTCATCCTACCTGCAGCCAGCTTGCATGCGTCTCTAGGGATAGAAACCTATATACTAGTCCTGCTCTTGAGTCAGATGAGCATTTGCTGCTGAATCTGCTATCTATGGGAACCAAGCAAGCTAGTCACCAGGGAATGTATAAGGTATAAACGTATCTGTTCTCCACCTTTCTCCATCAGTCTTCGCCTGAGGCATCTGGTATTGGGAATGGCATTGTTGGCTAACCTGAAGGTCTATCTACCTATTATACTTCTTAACAGTGTAATTCACCTTACAATTACAGACAGTGAGTATGTCCAGATTTTTACTGTTTTGTGATTGTGGACTTCTAAGTAATCTCTGGCTGTAAGCTTAATTCCATGCTTTTCCACCTCAGTTTTTCCTTCCATTTTTCAAAAATTGTAATTATCCATTAGCTTTTAGAGCTGCATCTCTTTGAAGTACTAATTATATTTTATTAAACCACTCTTTATGGTTCTCTTTTTCTTTGACCATATTGAACATAAGTACTTAACAATCATGGATTCATAGGTAACCATCAGTTTCCAGCTCAAAAATTAAACGGTCTTTATCTCTTATGATGATGGACAAAACACCCTCAATTACAATAGCATTATGCAGTAGCTGTATTTTTTAAAAAACACTAATGATGTTTTATTGGTAGATACTTTAACACTCATTCCTAATCATCCCCTTTCTTCTCCTTGTTCCTTTGTGTACAACTCAGACAGTTTCCATTTTCATTTTTGTCCGAGTGCCAGAAGCAGTTTCTCTTCAATCCTTAATTTTCAGTTCCGCTGTCTGTTACCATTACAGCCTCAATGTGCAAATAGCAATCACAGCAAATTCTGCCAACATTAGCTGAAAACTGATCTATGTCAGGTGGGCTGTTCAACAAAATTATCATCTGGGGCACACAGCATGTGATTGGGGGTGCCTGCATGGCCCAACCTTCGCAAAATGGCTGGGATAACAGCAGCTGACAAGGCAGGAAAGTAAGAGTAATAGGGTGGGTGAGTGGGACACCCAAACTATTCACCCCAGACTCACAATGCTGAAGAGGAAGATGACCATCAACTGGATTAAATGCTAACCAAGGAGCTACAGAGACTTTTAAAACAGAGGAGACAGCCTGAAAAGAAATAAGTAGTACAGGAGAAGAGAAGCTTGGAGATCTGTAGTGTGTGGGGGAAAAGGGAGCAGGGCAGCAGCGGGGCTGGCATGACCCCGACAGATGAGGCCTGGTGGCACTGGGACTGCCTGGACCTGGCAGCATGGTACCTCCACGGGTGCCCCCAGTCACCGCCTCCAGCTCGCCCATGGCCAGCACAGGGGCAGCCACTTGCAACTCATGGAAGGGTGTTTAGAAATTTGTACACGTGTGATAACATTTTGTAGTATGGTGGTGTATCTGTTGTGTTGCTGATACCCATCTGTTGTGGTTTAACCCCAGCCAGCAACTAAGCACCACACAGCCGCTCGCTCACTCCCCTCCTGGTGGGATGGGGGAGAGAATCGGAAGGGTAAAAGTGAGAAAACTCATGGGTTGAGATAAAGACAGTTTAATAGGTAAAGCAAAAGCTGTGCACGCAAGCAAAGCAAAACAAGGAATTCATTCACTACTTCCCATCGGCAGGCAGGTGTTTGGCCATCTCCAGGAAAGCAGGGCTCCATCACGCATAACGGTTACTTGGGAAGACAAACACCATCACTCCAAACGTCCCCCCCTTCCTTCTTCTTCCCCCAGCTTTATATACTGAGCATGATGTCACATGGTATGGAATACCCCATTGGCCAGCTGGGCCAGCTGTCCTGGCTATGCCCCCTCCCAGCTTCTTGTGCACCTGGCAGAGCATGGGAAGCTGAAAAGTCCTTGACTAGTAGGCTACTTAGCAACAAGTAAAAACATCAGCGTGTTATCAACATTATTCTCATACTAAATCCAAAACATAGCACTATACCGACTACTAGGAAAAAAATTAACTCTATCCCAGCTGAAACCAGGACACCATCCTAATGTGTAGTTCACTGGTTGACAGTTAATTACCTATCTTTAATAAATCAATGAACCGGTTTGATCCTGATTTGATTAAAATTATGTGAATTGAGCAGTTTTCCTGGCGACACATGCAGAACACACAGAGTGCTCAGTCAGTGTATATGCAAACTTGAACTAAAATGAGTATGTGCAAGTAGATTATTTTTGGAATTTAAATAAGCCACACTGGATAATACAAATGCAACAAAATGGATTTATGGATCTAAGTATACAATCAGAAGTTATTGAGTTACCACCTATCAGTTGAGCAATTGAGCATTGGCAACTTCATCTTCATCTGCTTTGTCACTCAAGAGCAAATTTAAGTCAAGTCTCAAAGAAAAATGCAACATATAATTTAACTCCTTATCACACATATTTCATTGTAATGACATTCCCATTTTTACATTTAAAAAAAAAAATGTCATTTTACTGATTCAGGCTGATATAAAATCTTAATGTGAAAAAAATATATTTATCACTGAGCCATTTTCCAAATTTTTTACTCTTTAGGATGTTTTCTCTTAGATGTTACTGAGGCAACCTTCCATTGTTAGAAATCAGCTTTACTTTTTAATGAGGTTTACAAGAAGACTTTTTAAAGGTTTATAATTAGGCAAATTCCCAGATGAGTCTCTCCTCAAAAATAATGAATTGTAAGGACTTAGAAGGAAATAACCTTGTCATTTCTGACTTCTTTGCTTGTAAAATTCCATTATTTACATTGTATTTGTTGAGAGTCAAAAAGGTATAAATTTCCTTTGCTATTTCTATAAAGTGATGTTTGAAGTCAGACTTCTGTCAGACTGAGTAGTGAAAATCAAATTTGTCATGCATCTCAAACATTGTGTGGTACAGTCTTTAGACACAAGAACTTTTAGGTTGGGAAGTAAAAACTGCTGGGTTCTTTCCAGTACTGTASTAAAGGCAGGAACAATTTGCATCATTTTAGCTAAAATCTATTTCTAGGTCTTTCTTTAAAAATACCATGTAAATAATCTTTTAAATTTAAAACCACAAGAAATTGCAATCTGGATTTTTTTGGGGTTGTGGGGTTTTTTGGTTGTTTCATTTTGTTTTATTTTGTTGGTTTTTTTTCCCAGGAAGTTTTAAATACATCAAAAATGTGAATTATCAAGAATACCACCATTGTGAAAGTATAGTGGCAGAGTACTAAAAATTCTTGCAGAAATCACTTGCTGGGTAGTAGTAACCAACAAAGTCTTTAAAAGGCAACAATGTAATGACTTTTAACAGTTGAACTTTGGTGGTGTTGAACTAAGAATGCAAACATTTAGGTTTTATAGCAGATGAATAAACACACAGAGGAACTTTAAAGCAAAGAGTTCATTACAGTAACCTCACTAAAAATTAGGTTTGGGAATGTATTTATTATTTATGGGTTTTAGGTGACTGCAGAAATTATTTAAATTACAGAAATACTTATAGAAATGTCACTCAGTATGTCTTACCATTTAACAATGAATAATGGAAAACTACTTTCCTGAATACTATTTTGCAAGCAGTTTTGCAAACTTAACATAAAGAGAATTCATCATACCAGATCAAATTTAAGTATGGCCTAGTATTTTATCCACAGCAATGGTCAGTAGTAACCTCATCTGGGATGAGTAAAAGAATTCTGCAAACATATACTGGAATACTTCACTACTATAATCACTGAATCTCCAGCAGTTCGTGGCTCAGTGTTTTCTTGGGCCAGAGATGGTACTATTCAATATAGTAACTCCGAAGAAGTCTTTTTGCATAAACTTTCAATTTGTTTTTTTATCTTTGGAGCTCTGTAGCAATGAGTTTCACAGATAATTTATGTCTTGTGGGAAGTATCTCTTTTTAATTTGTTTTAACCTGTGCCTCAATATAGTTTATTTTTTCTATTTAATTTATTTTTTCTATTAGGGAAACAAACCTTTCCCCTTTATTTATTTATTTGTTTATTTTTAATGCTTTCCATTATTATAGTCTCCATCATCTCCCTGGCCACTGAATTCTTTATCAGGATGAGAAATCTCAGTCTATCCACTTGCTCCTTGAGTAGACGGTCTTCCATACCCTTCAGTATTCTCATGGTACTTCTTTGTACTTGATTCTAGACAATAGTTCCTCAAAGAGTCAGAGGCATGTAGTGGGAAAGAACGTCATTAGCCTTACCAGAGGCAAGGTGTATTTTCCCTTCCATTCACAAGCCATTTTACCTCATCACAGAAAGAGATTAGGTTGCTTTGACGTGTTTCTGACTAGTTTGGCTAAATCATGTACACATCATAGATCTCAAACATAAGCTGGGAACACACAGAATAAGAACACCATCAGAATAAGAAGTTAAGTAAAACTTTAGTATAAGCAAGCAAGGACAAAATCACAAAAGCCAGTGAAGAAAATATGACATGGCTAGCAAGGGGACATGGAAAATGAGGAACAGACAATAAAATTATTGGCAGCCAAAAAGCCAAGGGTAAAATTGATAGCCTACTTAGTGGGATGGGAAAGGTAATGCCAAGTGAAGCTGGAAATTACAACAGCTTTAATGCATGATGCAAGAGTTTAGCCTCCTCTAGGCTTTTTAAAGAGCTGCCTGATGAAATCCTAGATTTGACAATGGTTGTTTCTCGTACTTCATGGAGAATTGGTGCAATACTGGATTCCTGGGAAGAGCTAAAATTTTTTGTGAACAGAACACTTCAACTGAATTATGCAGTTAGTCTAGGAAGTCTCTAGTTAGCTTCTCCGTGTTTTATACCTTTGATGAACATGTCATATATGGCCAGAATTTCCAACATACAGAGCTTGTAAGCCACATAATTCAGAAACTTCATAATCAAATTCCTGCTATTTAAATTTGTGTTAATTTTGCTATCTTTGCTGTGCTTTTCATCAGCGTTAACTTTTTTTTGGTTTTGTGTATATTTCTGTATATTTGTATTAACTCGTGATCATCTTTTTTCATAAGCTTTTGTGGTTTTTTTTAAAGAGAAAGTGTACAGACATTTGTTTTTCTATAGTTTTGTTTGTTTGTTTGTTTTCTGTTTTCTGTATACAAGTACATGTGGTAAGACCCACTGTTACTGATTTATTCTTTGAGGAACTGTGGAAACTAAGAAAAAGAGGATTTTCCTTTGTGGGAGAATCATTTGTACTTCTCAAATATTATCTGTTGATTTTGTTCTCAGCACTGTCATAACTTGGATGGACATTTTATTTCTGTGGAATGTATTTATTTTCTTAGTTTCTTTATATGTATACCAGTAAGTCAGACTCTGGCAGTGGCTTCATTCCTCAGTAGGGTGTGCCATGGCTGTTATGAATGTTGATGACATGCTTCAACCGTGTGCTTTTTTACAGAACATAATAATGCCAGCTGAGGCAGTGTATAAAAATCTTTTTCTTTCCAACTGCTTTAATTTTTTTTTTCTGTTGTGTACTACCAGTTGATGTTCTTTAAGGGACTAGAGAGAGGAAACACTTTTCCTACTGATCTACTGGGCACTAGGCTAATTAATTTTAATTTTCATCCTTTCTTCAGAGGAAAATTCTTCTTCAATATATATAAGGGTAAGCAAAAACATCCAGCTGGTAATTTTTTTCCCAGTCAACTGTAATAATCTGCTTTCTCAGAGCTTGCTCAGAATTTGGTCATCAGACAAAAAGGAAATCAATTCTTTCTCACTCATTTTCTTCTAAGGTAGTATAATATACCTATAGAAATACTACAATACTGCAAAAAGGCTGTCTCAGTCCAGTTCATTTACTAAAAACGCCTGAAGTTAGAAGTATTATCTGGTTAGTGGTGGAGAGAATATAATTTTCTCATAAGGTAATCAAACCTGTCATGTATCTCTTGATATTTGTTGTCTTGCAATGGTTGATTTAGCTGTGAATATATGGTGAAACAATAATCACATTGCCAAAAAGGCAATATTTGTATTCTACTACCGGTAAGTTCTGCAGAAGAAGGCTGTGCTTAATATCAAGCACTATCTTCCAAGAAGTGGAAGAGTGAAGTTAAATATCTACTATGAAATACAGGAATAGAAGGTATTTTGTCTTGGAATCTATAACCCAATTGTCTTAATTTATTTTCATCATTTTTCAACTTTAATCTAGACATCTCACTATTCTCTTAAGCACCATTGTATTCCCCTTCTTATGGTGACATGTATCATAGGCTGTCAGTTGAACAATTCAGTGCTATTAGACTTGGAATTTGAATCTGTACAGTAAAATGAAAGAAAAAAGAGATTTGAGATGTCCTATGCTTTAGAACAGGTGCTTTCCCTTTCCCCATCTTTCCCTGCTGACCATGGTATACTTTTAACTTTTCCTGTGAGATCCTGGATTCAACTTATTTCAGTTAGAATTTGGCCATTGACCTCAATGTAAAGAAGATTCACACTCATGGTCTGTTGATGCAAGGAAAACAAGAGGAGAAAAAGAGGTAACCATGCTATGGTGAATTTGGTCAATGCAGTATATTAATTCATTTGCTATTTAGAAGAAAATTGTTTCATTTATCCTTTCATTTATTATCTTTCTCTCATTTCTTTTAATTAAAACACTTGCATGGCACCAGGATATTTTTTGAAAAATCTACCTAGACTTGTAGCTTATTTTTCACCAAAGGTAAATTTCATTTTACTGTAATTTCTAAAACAACTCAATGTGTTCTAGCAATAAGTTTTTGTATTTTAAGCAAATGGAAGCCACAGAGAGATTCTTAATACAAAGGTTTCTCTTTGGAAGAAAATTTCCTGCATAATGAAATGGATGAAGAACATAAATGTTTTTAAATAGAAACATTTTGCGGGTGCCAGATATTTATTTTACCTTAAAAAATAATTAAGTCCCAGTTAATAGCAATTTAAGAGTAAAGAAAAATTTCTAAAGCATGGACCCATTGCTCCTATGGACCTCAGTAATTAAATGTGTTCATTTTTAATAGCTGGATATTTAAAAAGGCTGAGGTCAGTAAACTGAACCAGAAGGGGAAAAATCTAGAGTTAGATACATAAGCAGCATGATAAATGCAATGAACAGGAAGATCAACTAAATCAAGCTGAGAAAGTGAACTAGCAACTGGAGCATGAACAGGAGATTCATATAGAACAGGTATTATATAATTCATTGGGGCATTAAAAAGATTATTTTAATACTTTTACTCTTTTTTTGTCATGGCAAGACATAGTGATACACAGTCTTAAATCATAAAGATTTGTTTTAAGATCAGAAAGACACCAAAATTTCTGTAGTTGAACAGTATGCATGAGGTTCAACAAGGCCAAGTGCCGGGTCCTGCACTTTGGCCACAACAACCCCATGCAACGCTACAGGCTGGGGGAAGAGTGGCTGGAAAGCTGCCTGGCGGAAAAGGACCTGGGGGTGCTGGTTGACAGCCAGCTGAATATGAGCCGGCAGTGTGCCCAGGTGGCCAAGAAGGCCAACGGCATCCTGGCCTATATCAGAA
>JAYKAV010002803.1:847902-907902 GCA_035582835.1 Phoebastria nigripes
GGGGAGGTTTAGATTGGACATTAGGAAAAATTTCTTTACTGAAAGAGTGGTTAAGCATTGGCACAGGCTGCCCAGGGAAGTGGTGGAGTCACCATCCCTGGAAGTAATTAAAAGACGTGTAGATGAGGCGCTTAGGGACATGGTTTAGTGGGGCATGGTGGTGTTGGGTTGACGGTTGGACTCGATGATCTTAGAGGTCTTTTCCAACCTTAATGATTCTATTCTATTCTATTCTAGTATTTCCTGAATTTGACAAAAATATCATTACTTTCATTTATTTCGGTTTTTATCTATGAAATTTTGTTCCTTATAAAGAGGTACATAAGAAAATTGCATTCATCATAGAAAGAATTCCAAGATTCAGGGCTAAGAGAGCTGCCTCCGTTTTGGGTGTTCCCCCCGTAAATTGACATAGTCTTCTAAGCCAGGAACTTGCTTCCAAATTGTCACATATTTTCCATTCTGTTTCAATGTTCGAGTATATGGACTTGCAGCATAATGACATCTGAAGGGAAAGCTGATCTGAAAACTGATGCTGTATGCATTACACTGTAGGTAATAACAATTTAATAGCTACAGTGTCCTTACTTGGAAACAGATGATGACATCATCATTGTTCCTTGCCCATTGTTTTGGCACCTTCTGTAACGTCTTCAAAAGCAGGGAAATATCTTGGGATGTGATAGGTTTTGCAACTTCTGCATATTATTGTTTACACAACTGTTCAAACTAGATGTCCTGCCAATAAAGTTGGAAAATATACTGAGGAAACTAACCTTGGCATAGCTATTTGTGTGCATCTGTTGCATGTTTTACCTGATAAATGATGTCCCAGACTAATAGCTGCCCAAATAGAGAGGACTGCAAACGTATGACAGATTCAAACTTGCAGTAAGAGCTTTTAGAGCACAGACGTAACACGCATTTTTTTATTTCTCAAGACTCCTATATGTTTTCATATCTTAAAAAATTAAATAACCCTTAAGACAAGAAAAGGTGTGTAAGAAAGCTTGAAATAAACTATATGTAACAAACTATAAATACACAGGAGATATAGGGCATGATTTCATGGATACAAATAGCTTCAAATAAATAAAATGTGGTTGTTAATGAAGTCTAATACTTCTGAAGCTCTGTGCTTCAGAACCGCGGACGATAAAGCACTAGTTCTACAAAAATAAATAATTGTTCTGAATAAGGATATCTAAAATCAACTTCTTCACTTACAAGAACTTAATATTCAAAATATAAAATCAAAAGACCCCGAGCCCACAAACATCTAAGAAAAGCTAATGAAGATCCCACCACCCCCATAAGTATAAAGAACATCTGCAATGAGTTGGAAAACTGGAATTGCTGAACAAGCAGCAGAAGTATAGTGTTCACTTAAAAGTGCTGGGGTTGTTTCATTATTTATATTACAGATGTTTAATTGCAATAAAATGTCTTTTAAATTCCAAATAGAATTAGTTCTTGTTACAGGGAATAATTAGCACTTGTGCATTTTGTAGAACAGTTTTATTTCATGCTGTAAATGGTTGCCTGAAATAAAAGATTGAACTTTTTCTATGTTGTATATGTATCTTTTTGCATATTAATATTTTCAAAAGATAAACCAAATTGAATATATATTAAATATATATAAAGTATATTAAATACATGAAATGTACATATTAAATATACATATACAATATGAATACATATTATTTAATTTTATACTCATGATAGACCAATATAAAAAGTCCTGTAGTTTTGTTTGATTTTTCCATGGCTCTGTTTTTATTTGATCCTAAAAATTATAAGCTTTCAAGCTGTAGTTCGGAAAAATATCAGTATTAGAAAAAGTTTAATGATTGATTAGATATTTTATAAACTTTAATGCTTGTGAATATGAAGGGCTGAAAACATTGATTAAAGTGAGCCAGGTCTTCAAAGCTTCATAGCTCAGTACCTGTAGTACAACAAATCAGCTGAAGACTTGCTCCTAGACATGGTACACCTTCTGCTCTTTTACTCAACATGCTGTGATATTGTTAAATGTTCTGCTAACCCAAAATATCTTCTATTAGAAAAGTCCTATAGTTTGGCTATGAAACTGTGATTAATCTGTCAAATGGAAATCAACTCTTTCTTCATGAAACATGACACCAACCTAAAGTAATAAACTTTAAAAAACACAAGTTATGTTCTTAACTGTCTAAAGTATCCTTGTTCTAACAACTTACTTACTATGAGTTAAAAATCCTTTTCTTATCCTTCTCAGTTTTTCATAAATATACTTCCATTCTGCTCATCTTGTTTTATATTGTCCTCTGAACCTTATAGTTCAACGCTCCATACAGTCTATAAATATAGATTGTGACAATATTTTTCTTTTATGGTCTTGATAGAGATAGGTTTCTGGATGACCCCAAAATGGATTGTACAAATTACCACATAGTTGCCACCAGCTATGCTAATTTTATTCCTGTTTTATATAAATTCTGGAGCAGTAATAACTACTAGCTTAAAAGCATAGCAGTGCCATACCGAGTTTTTGTGTATTTTTCGCACATACTCTCTTCAAAACCATTTTGAATAATTGTTTTCTGTACTGTATATGTTTGTTTGTTTGGTTTGGTTTGTTTTTCACTGATGATGGCCAGTAACTGACCTGATGAACAGTTACTCATGAGTAACTGTCATTCATAGGATGGGTAGTCTTACACTCATTGACCCTGTTCCAAATCCTTCATCTTCTTTAGGTGGGATATTTTTGTCAGCATGTGTACTTGAGATCTGCTATGTGATTCGCCAAGATGTTCACTGGTCTTTAAAAATGTCCTCCTTGTTTACAGTCTTTCTGATTACAGGAAATTCTGCAACTACTTATGAAAACACCTGTTTCTTGAAGACAAACCCAACATTTTTAAGGGTACCCACTGTACTGAGAGAAAATAGCACTCAGTATTTGCGTGCACAAATATTGACAAATCATCTTGACATGTCTGTTTCAGTATAATAATGCCAGAGCTACATTTCTCAAAAAAATCATTCTTTCCCATAAGTGGCACATTCATGTATTCTGCATCCTGTACTTTGCTAACTTTTCCAATGCTATTGAAAATATCTGTTTCCCAACCCTATGCCAAGCTACCATGGTTGGACATCACTGCTACCTGCTGGCATAAACATGCCCTGATTACTGAGTCTCTCTCTGTTAGCGCTCAGAAGACACCTTTCAAAGGCAGCTAGTTGTAGCAACCTTCTCATATTTGTCTGCCACTGTGTATTACACTCAGCAGAACAGGCACTCAGAAAACAGTACTAACTTCTCTAGCTGACTATCACTCATGATATTCCTCAGTTCTAGTGTTCGTATACAATACTTCTGGACAATCCCTTAGAGTGGGACTTACATTGACACCCTTGAGAAAGGATGAATGGCTTCTTATTCTTGAAGTCCTCATAGATGTTGTCAGCACAGCTTATGTTGCACCCTCATTGATCTTGCCTTCAAAGCTTTGATTTGCAGGGGTACTAAGGCAGAAGTGGGAGTACAATTGTGCACAGTGATTAGAACAACACATTTATGGTAAGATAAGAACCAAATCTTTGCTGAGAAATAGGTCCTAAATGAACTGTTGTTTCTAACAGATCACCTTCCTCCACATGGTAGTAAACTGTTTAATTGTCAATAAGATTCCCCCCCTCCAAACTAGCTTACTAACACCACATGAGTTTATTGTTTTATGCATGTTCCCTTACCTTGCAGTTCTGCTAATTAAGATCCTATCAACATGGTTATTTTCCTGTATATTGAGCAATATGAGGAAACTGTCAGAAAGTTAAACTTGGATATTACACCTTTACAAAAGCTGTTTGGCATTCTTAAAGAAAAGCTTAAGGATGGATGATTATTGGACAAAAGATTTTGCCTGCAATACTGCTACCTTGTAAGAAAAATATCATATTATCATAGGTGCAATTCAAGGACAAGACAAAAAATTATAGAATCCAGAGGAAGAAGACGAGGAATCAAGAAATGGAATACTCTAGTGAAATGTTTAATTACCCATGAAACCATCTATGTTAAAATGAATAAATAAATAAATAACTCTCAGAAAGAACAAATGCTCACAACAGGAAGAATTTAGATTAAATCATTATTAATTTATTTGGGGGCTAGATGCATATATTTGGATAAAACCCTGAGTGTATATTTTGGTATTTAATTGGTATAATTTGAAATGTATTTTATTCCTAAACAATGTACACTGAAACATTCAGGAATCTTTTTCCTGATTCTCTAAAAGCACACACTGATCAGTCATCTCACAAATACTTAGCTCTAGGAAAACATATTATTAAAAAATTCTATGTAGTCTGGTCATAAAGACACTGTAATGCTATGTGTCTTTAGTTTAATGTGATTTGCTTGCCACACAGTTGTGTGTGAGTTTTCTGTACAAAGTGGACAGGAAGTCACAGCAAAGGCATTCAAGTAAAAGGTTTAGAAACCTGTTAGTATGCTACATGCATATACCTTGGTATGAGTATTGACTACATCAGTTGGACTCTCTTAGTTAATGTGATTAAATAATGAGATCTTCTAAATTGACTTCCACCTGAGTCATGCCATTGGATCCTCATTTCCTGATAAGTTAGACCAGGTTCTTGGTTTGAACATAACCGGCTTCCTTGTGCCATACTTGTTTTCCATGGAAAGCAAGGACATAGATTGAGGGAGCCTGGTACAGACATAGGTACTAGGTCTTGTGCAGGT
Organism: Phoebastria nigripes; assembly: GCA_035582835.1. Classification (NCBI taxonomy): domain Eukaryota; kingdom Metazoa; phylum Chordata; class Aves; order Procellariiformes; family Diomedeidae; genus Phoebastria; species Phoebastria nigripes. The sequence goes on from JAYKAV010002803.1 coordinate 852,668, forward strand.
ATTGCATTAGGGTATGGACAGGATTTGCATTTGAACCAGTACCTCCAGAAGGTCTCTCAAATTTCCAGTGTAACACTATAACAAAGTTTTCAAAATACAGACTAGTTCCACAGAGACTTGCCATTATGATGCTGACTGTTGGTAACAGTTAACATTCAGGAAGCCAGCTTCCAAGGTGGAAGCTTTGACCTAGGTGTCCAACTTCCCTTAACCCACTATAGGAAGAATTAAGTCCCTCAGAATGAAGTTCACAACAGGTAGCAGGCTAAATGAAAGATAAAGTTGTCTAAGCTGGTAAATAGAGAATGTTAGGAAAAGTAGTATATAGCCCATCCGCTTGGCCATTTCACCAGTCATATTTTTCTTTTAAAGTAGGGTAGAGGGAAGGAGAAGAGAGTCTTCCATTCTGTTAAATATTAGTGACTAAACTTTTGCAAAAGTATGGGAGATCTGGGTTCAGTGGTCTCCTGAAGAGTGTTTGAAGTTACATGTTCCAGGACAGTGCCCTAAATAGTTGGTTTTTTGCAGAGATCGTGGGGAAGACAGAGTAAACTGCACAGTCGTTGAAGGTAAGCTGCATCACTCTGCAAAAATGAAGTCAAGGTTCAGTAAAGGACCATAACTGTTGCCCAGAGATTAGTACCATATAGTACTGCAGAAAGTAAATAAAAGTACTTTCCAAAAGTCTACGGTTACCTTTTTCTATATTGTATTTAACTTAATTCCAGTATTTGATAATTAGATGTTGAAGAGGGAAATTGAAATAATCTCGCTGCTGACTTTTCACATGAATTCATCAAAAGGAAACAGTTCTCCTGATTTTTGTGAACCTTACTTATGAGTATTCTGTGTTTTATAATTTTTGTTCTATGAGATGCAAATGGTACAAGAAAACAGAAATTTCAGATGTCACCAAGATTTAGTTCCTGTTTTAAGYCTTCTAAGCTTTTTAGCACTGTTTTGTTGCACTGCTGGGCTCTTTGCATATTTGCTAGAGAGTGAATGAAGCACTTCACACCTTTGGAAGAAGAAATTTTGACTGTTGTTGATCCTCCCTTTCAAGTTTCCCTTGAGCAAACCAAAATTCGTATGAAGTTGTCAACTTTCTTTTCCATAAAATTTCTGTGACTATTTTTCTGAAGAATCAGGAGTATCAGAATCAGAAAGGAGTGTTTTTGTCTAGAAAGACATAGAGAAATTTAGGGATCTTCAGAGGACCTTAGAAACCCTTGAGGGAAAAGAGCTATTGAAAAATGTGTTCACTAGGTGCCCCAGCTGAGAATTTTATTCTTCTATATCAGATTTTTTTCACTTAATTTTAGCAACTCAGAAATGAAACATCAGCATAGTCCTAACCATAACCCTAACCCTAACCCTAACTCAGTAGTCAATGAATAGGCAGGTACTTCCAGATTAAATGTCTGTACACTTGAATACACTTGAAGATAGCACTGTAAGCATGCTTCACCTTAATTTCTCAGCCTGCTACTAGTCTTCACTATCTCAGCCAGCAGATACCTATGAAGATTTTGCTGGTACCTGCTGCCACTTGGCAGGTGGTTATCAAATGGTCCTGGTTAGACCTATTCCCTTTCTAGACTGGGGTCTGGTTCTTTTAAAGGGAGCTGACCACTTTATGACAATCATTTTTAAGTTCAGTTTCTGTAAATCTTCACCTCTGTGCACAGATGGCTGTCATGGTAGCCCTTGAACCAACCATAATGGTGTTTAAAGGCGGGTTGATTGCTTTTTAACTCTTCATCCATCTTTTTATTTATTTATATGCCAAAGACTAGAATGTGAGAATTTCAGAATATTTTGGAAATATTTGGTTGTCCAGTATTACTCACAGACCTAAAAATGCTAGTGTTTCTCACCGAGTTGGTAAAATAAACATGCAAGATTTTATTATTTAAATTTGACTGAATTTTTAAAATACTTCTTTTATGTGTACAATTATATTTGTGTCAACATAGAAATATATGTATGTATTGTAACACTTAAACAGTACTAGGAAAGTGCTATTTAAAATGTAGGTGCATACCTTCATTCAAGTTATAGACACATAACCAAAAACATTACTGCATTTCAGCTCAATTATGGAAACTGTCAACTAAAATGTTTAACTTCAGTAAAGATTGTTGAAGGAAACACGTACTACTTCCAGTTGGAGCAAGCAAAGATCACACCTGCAATCAGTTGTGGCATATCAATTGATAGTGGTAACCTGTTAGGCTGTGGTAACTCAATTGTGTTGATGTTCATACATTTTATGGTGTGCACATGTTCTCTGATGCTTTTACATTTATCTATCTATACATCTACATCTTCTTTCCATAGACATAACCTTAGATATTTTTTGCTACATATACTTTCATGTAGCTGATAAATAATTTTAAGAGCTACAAAACTATGTTGTTTATTCTGTATACGAAATCACCATCTCTGGGGTACAGTGTAACATTCAATTTTTTTCAGTGCTTTCTAATCATTAGAATTTTTAAAAATCAGTATACTGTTTATAAACATAATTTTATGGCCTTCGTTGTCTTAGTATTTCATGTTTGGTATTCCGTGGTTTCATACTTTGGAAAAAATTTTCCCTCTCCTGAGGCCTAGAATGGGAAAGGTTTAGCTCTGCACTAATAAAAATTTTTCTCTATCAAAAACTGTTCATTACTTTCAAGTCTAATATTTCATGGCTGTATAGGGTTAGAAATTGGAACTCACTACTATCTATTAGGGCAGTCCTCTGAGGACGCTATCAATGAAGAATGGAAAACATGGCATCAAACATGTAAAAGAACACTATATAAAACTCACATACAGGAAGGACAGATACAGACACAGAATGGTTGAGGTTGGAAGGGACCTCTGGAGGTCATCTTGTCCAACCCCCCTGCTCAAGCAGGGCTGCCTAGAACACATTGCCAAGGACTGTGTCCAGACAGCTTTTGAATATCTCCAAGGATGCAGACTCTACAGCCTCTCTGGGCAAACAGTGTTCAGTCACCCTCATAGTGAAAAAGTGTTTCCTGATGTTCAGAGGGAACCTCCTGTGTTTCAGTGTGTGCCCATTGCCTCTGGTCCTGTCACTGGGCACCACTGAGAAGAGCCTGGCTCTGTCCTTTTTGCACCCTCTCTTCAGGTATTTATGTACATTGGTAAGATCTCCCCTGAGCCTTCTCTTCTCAGGCTGAACAGTCCCAGGTCTCTCAGCCTTTCCTCATTTGAGAGATCCTCCAGACCCTTGATCATCTTTGTGGCCATCTGTTGGACTCTCTCCAGTATGTCCATGTCTCTCTTGTACTGGGGAGCCTAGAACTGGACACAGTACCCAGGTGTGGCCTCACCAGCCCTGAATAAAGGGGAAGGATCAACTCCCTCAACCTGCTGGCAATCGTTTGCCTAATTCAGCCCAGGATACCTTTTGCCTTCTTTGCTGCAAGGGCACATTGCTGGCTCATGTTCAACTTGATGTCCACCAGGATCCCCAGGGCTGTTTCTGCAAAACTGGTTTCCAGATGTTCAGCCACCAGCATATATTGGTGGATGTGGTTATTTCTCCCTCGGTGCAGGACTTTGTACTTCCCCTGGTTGAACTTCATGAGATTCCTGTCAGCCCATTTCTCCAGCCTGTCAAGGTCCCTCTGGATGGCAGCATGACCCTCTGATGTATCAGCCACGCCTCCCAGTTTTGTGTCATCAGCAAACTTGCTGGAGATACATGCTGCCCCATCATCCAGATCATTAATGAGGATGTTTAACAAGATCTTTGCAACAGCTCTTCAAAACATATGCCTAACAGAAGCTCCTATGCCAAATTTATGATAAATCCTGTTTGATAACAACTTCTTATTAAATACTCTGAAAATAAAAAAAAAATGAGAAGGTATTTCCCAAACTTTGTTAGAAATCTTGTGCAGCAGAACTAATATTCCTACCTGGAGCATAATTTGCCAATGTTACCATTATTTTGATGCAATAATTCAAAAGTATTAGACTTCTACAAATACAACGTTATTACTCAGTTTCAGATAAACCCTTCACATGGTACAACTTCAGATTAACCACTAAAAGGTGGAAGCCTATCCAAAAAACCACCAACCAACTGAAAATTGATATATACAGACTCCATACTTATAGTTCAACCTGATTCATCACCATAAACTACAGGGTGAGAATTTAAATAAATAGTATAATTCTAGCTCAGTACATATCAGATGGAAATGAGTCTGAGTATTCTATTTTGATGCTTTCTTCATTTTTCCTATTTTTTTTGTGTTTAGTAGATTGCATGGAAAACTAAGGCTTCACCAGATGTACATCTTGCATAGCAAGCATAGATGCTCCTACACAATAGACAATAACAAGCAAGATAATAATTGTCTTGACTTTGCTTGCAGAAGATATCTAACAGCAGTTAGCTTTTTATTTTCTTATGTTTCCTTCTTTTTTTTCTATGACACTGCAAACTGAAATTTTACAGGACCTTTTTACCTTTAGTTTTGTTTATGTGTACAACATAAACCACATTTAACACAATAATTATTTATTAGGTATCTGTTATAATCATTTTAGAAACCAGAATGACTTTCCCCCGCCCGTATTTTCTATCTAGTCACTGGATTCTCCAGGGATATAGGCTGACTGGTACTGTAAATAGTAAGTGGGAATTGTTTAAGGAAACTTTATTATGTGTCCCAAATTCACTCTCCTACAATCATGAAAGATAGATTTATTAGTTTAGAAGGCACCTTGGTTAGAGATGAAAAGCATGGAAATTAATGACAGGAGACAGGAGACGGCAAAGAGCTGATGAATAAAGCTAAATATACAGAAGAAAAATCTCAGGATTCTGAAAATATGATTAACTTAGGGGGGAAAAAAAAAAAAAAACCAAGCTCTGATATTCTTTTGTTAATTGAGATGGAAGACAAGATCCATCATGATGGAGATGGCTGCAAATGTTAAAACATTTTTGGTTTGCGTCTGAAGAGAAGCTGAATAAGGCTGTGGTTCCCTGAGTACCCATGTGGCAGTTATGTCTTATGTGAGCCTGCCTTCATCTCTCTTGCATAATTTTTTTCCTTGAGTTTCTTCCATGTGCTGTTCAGACACTGCTGTTTCTGCAACCACAGGATGAACCAGATCAAGGATTTTGCTTGGAGCTATCAGAGGGGGAAAAAAAAAATGCAGGGGGATTTTTCAGCTGGATCGTCTTCCATATACGATCCAAACTCTATTTTGTGGTTTGTGTCAAAATCAAGTTTATTGAAATACCCTCCAGATAAGAGCTTTTGGTCAGGAAGGGTGCTTGACATCTTGTCAAGCATCTGACACCTTGTCAGGTCATCACTGAAAAGCTATCAGAAATACATTCAGGGATCATCAGCTTTAATTGTGTTCCAACTAGTTGTCCATCCATAGGGGACAATGTTTTTCCTACCTCAGGTAAGCATGAAGGAAACATGAGTGTGAGTAACAAGCAGACAAAAAGATCTATTTCAGAAAAAATATCCCTGCAGTTTGGTGAGGAGGTGGGGAATCATCACCATTGTCCTGGTTTTGGCTGGGACAGAGTTAATTTTCTTCCTAGTAGCTGGTATAGTGCTGTGTTTTGGATTTAGTATGAGAATAATGTTGACAACACACTGATGTTTTAGTTGTTGTTAAGTAGTGTTTACACAAGTTGCAGCCCAGAAGGCCAACCCTATCCTGGGCTGCATCAAAAGAAGTGTGGCCAGCAGGTCGAGGGAGGTGATTCTGCCCCTCTACTCCACTCTGGTGAGACCCCACCTGGAGTACTGCCTCCAGCTCTGGAGTCCTCGGCACAAGAAAGATATAGACCTGTTGGAGTGGGTCTAGAGCAGGGCCACAAAAACGATCAGGGGGATGGAATGCCTCTCCTATGAAGAAAGGCTGAGAGAGTTGGGGTTGTTCAGCCTGGAGAAGAGAAGGCTTCGGGGAGACCTTATTGCGGCCTATCAGTACTTAAAGGGGGCTTATAAGAAAGATGGGGACAAACTTTTTAGCAGGGCCTGTTGCAACAGGACAAGGGGGAATGGTTTTAAAGTAAAAGAGGGCAGATTCAGACTAGATCTAAGGAAGAAATTTTTTCATGCTGAGGGTGGTGCAACACTGGAACAGGTTGYCCAGAGAGGTGGTAGATGCCCCATCCCTGGCAACATTCAAGGTCAGGCTGGACGGGGCTCTGAGCCACCTGATCTAGTTGAAGATGTCCCTGCCCATGGCAGGGGGGTTGGACTAGATGACCTTTAAAGGTCCTTTCCAATCCAAACTATTCTATGATTCTATGATTCTAGTCAAGGACTTTTCAGCTTCCTGTGCTCTGCCAGGTGCACAAGAAGCTGGGTGGGAGCATAGCCAGGACAGCTAACCTAACTGGCCAACGGGGTATTCCATACCATATGATGTCATGCTCAGTATATAAACTAAGGGGGTGGTCCAGGAATCAGCAATCACTGCTCAGGGACTGACTGGGCATCGGTCAGCGGGTGGTGAGCAATTGTATTGTGCATCACTTATTTTATATATTCTATCATCATCATCATCATCATCATCATCATCATCATCATTATTATTATTTCCCTTCCTTTTCTGTTCTATTAAACTGTCTTTATCTCAATCCACAAATTTTACTTTTTTTTCGGTTCTCTCCCCCATCCCACTGTGGGGAGATTGAGCGAGCAGCTGTGTGGTGTTTCGCTGCCTGCCGGGTTAAACCACAACAACCATACATAAAAAGGACTTTCAGCGAGAGAGAACAAGGAAAATCCCTTGCAGCCCATCAAGAAGACCTTTTTTTGACTATACACAGTAAGTGTGGGATGCATCAAATGCAGTAACGGTGAGCTGAGAGATCAAATATGATAGATTTGCAAATATAACCTAATGGAGCATTTGTAGTGAAGTTGCAACAGGATCTGTTTTTGTACATCATCAGTGGTCTGGAAGGAGACAAAATTATTGCTTATGAAGTGTGTAGATGAAGCAAAAATACCGAAGTGATGAATGACAAATTCAGGTTGTTTTTGCTGACTGATTTAAATCTCAAAGAAAGGTGGATATGGTTTTTTTTTCCCCAAACAGCAGAGTTGTGTGAGTTTTGGTTGAGATCTCAAAAAATATCATGCTTACAGGTTGAGAGGCCAATTTTAGAAAATGATAGTAAAAAGGACTTAGGAATCATGCTGGATAATGAACTTAGTATGTACTTTCCTTAGGATACAGTGCCAGCAAGGTTTTTGGTCTATAACTATGGAAATTTTTAATAGAGTTACAGAGATGTTACCACTGTCTGCATAAAGAGAGAGGATGCTGTTACTTCAATATTGTTATTTAGTGATTGCCTGATACTTTGACAAGCAGTACAGCAAATGTTGATGGTTTCAGAAGAGTTATTGGAAAGATCTGAGGCCAGAAAGCTAATTCACAACAAGACACAAGAAAATCTGAGTGCATTTATCTCTGTAAAAAGATAAGAAGAGTTTATTTTTACACAATCTCTAGCAACTACAGAAGTAGAAAATTAATGATACTAGAGGTCCTCTTAATCTAACAGAAGACTATGAATTTCAATGATGAGGTCAAGTGAGAAAACTAGAAAAAATTGTATCAAAAAGGAAGCATTTTCTTTTAACAGTGCATGTTGCTGAATACGGGACCAACCTATCGGGGGACGTAGTAGATTCTTCATGCACCTGAAGTGTTTAATTCTAAATTAAATATATTTCTAAATAATAAACATCAGCTAGATGAGAAGCTATAGGACGAAAGAAATACTTGATGAAATTCTTTGTTCTGTGTAGAACAGGTAGAATTGCCATTCTCAACTTAAAAATATTAGTTTGTGATTTTGAGTATGAAGAATCATATTTTACACTTATTAGACATAACTGGACATCTTTTAAATACTGATGAGTGATTTTTTTTTTTTTTTTTTTTTTTTAAGGCTATTAGAAGCAAGTTCAAACCACCTTCAGGGATAAATGAATAAATACCACATGCTCTCTTAGATCCAAACAAGTTTTCACTTCTGAAGAATAAACAATAAATGGGCATTAGTCTTAAAATTTATTTTTTTAAACTCTCTGTCACATAGCTTTCCATGTTCTGTGAACAAAGGGAATTCAGTCAGTTAGATTTCAAAAGAACTCAAAGAAATGACATCTCAAAGAAATGACCAAAAAACTTGGAACTTCTCTCTCTCAAAAAANAAAAAAAAAAAAAAAAAAAAAGTGCTTGTTGAGGGACATTTACCACACAGTTTGTTAGAGAAATAGCCGAACCACAGCTGGTGGTGAAAACACTAGGAAACAGCTGAACCCAGAAGAGGCTTTAGGAGATACCTAGATATTTGTCTTAGGAAGTGGTCATAAAAACCAGAGGTAATTCTCAGAAACTCTGCGATGTTGAGGTCCCAGGTTTGAAGAGAAGGTCTGAAGAGGTCTCCCATAGGAAAGATGTCCATCCTTTCTCCAAAAAATCAGTTACTGAACTTAGGGAAACAATCTGAGAGTCATTTCTTGTTGTCTTTAAACTTTTCTTCTCTAAATTGCAGACAAATTAGCCAGCTGGGATAGCTAATTCGATGGTTGGTTGAGTTTCCTCTAATGTCATCCTTTTTAGCAAGAACTCAGTCTTAACTATGAAGTTGTGAAACGGCAAATTTTTTAGCAGAGCTATAACATTTACATGTTTGGTTAATATTTTCACTTTTATGTTTAATAAATAGTGAAACAGAACACTTACACTTATTTTAAAGAAAAGTAATATCAATATTAAAAAAAGCAAGAAGAATAAATAAAACCAGTGCTTCTAAATATTTAATCATTGAACATTTAGAGAAATAAAAATTATTTCTTATCTAAGGAGCCCCACAGCTGGGACATTCGAAGTTTATTTACATTCATAGTAACTGAAGAGTTTGATTAGGAGCAAGGTTAAACATGACAATGAAATACCTGCAACTATGCTTATATATGTGCTTATTTAGAGGCTCTATTCTCTCTGACATATGTAGCTTTTATATATTGTGCTATTATATGATGTTGACTGGACACATTGTTGACTACCAAACCAAAAGTAAACAACGTTGACATCCTTATAACTGAACTCACAAATACCTAGATTACAATAAACACAAGTAAAACCAGACATTCGAAAACAATTAACCAGCTGACAGAAGAACTGTCTTTATCGCAGAGGTATCATAAAAAATACCTAAGAAACAGGAGTTCCCAAAGACTACTACAGTCATTATGTCTAAAAATTCAAAAGCTTAAGGACAAAATTGTCTGTCTTCAAAAGGAGGTAATTTTTTTTATTTTTTGAAAACCAGAAGCCTACATTGTAATTTTTAACCCTATTTAATTAATGGTTTATCTTATGTATCATACATACCAGAATATGTCCTGTACTTTTTAAAGATTTCTGAAAAAGATAATGTCATATTTGAACTTCAGTCTGATTTGACAGATACTAATCCAGTCATGGACATCTCCTGTAAAGTTTTGTGCACTTGAATCTTTAGAAAAGATAAGTAAATATATTGCAGAATCACAGAAATCAACTAGCTCAACCAGAATTAAATAAAATTAATCAAGTAGTTATATAAACTTTTTGGAGTTAAAATAATAGCACTATTATCTAATTGTGTCTTTACAGGTAATGAAGATATAACCCTGCTTTTTAGGATTACAAATGAGAAATTTCTTTTACATATAAATTTAATAAATCTTTTCAAATATTTCTGTTCACTGAAAATAAAATACAAATCACAAGTAGCGACACGTTCAGTATTTGAAATCTGGAAACGGAGCTATAATTTATGTTTCTTAAATGATAGATAACTGAATCAGGACATCTGGGATAATGTACAATAATTTCTAATTTAAAACATGAGCTTGTGATGTTGAAAAATCAATACAATGAAAAATCCTCCAGAGTTGAAGAATGTGAGCAGATCATACAGGAACAAAAAGCTGAAGCTGTTAATATACTAGACCAACAGGAAAAAAAAAAACACAAAACAAAAAACAACTGTTCTTGAAATTGAAAAACTAGACAAGACCTTACAGTCACTGCATCTGGATGTAATAGCTTCCCAGCAGAAACACAAAGTGGAACTTGCTCAGCTAGAACAGCAGATAACACAGCTTGAAAGAGACCTTACAGATGCTAGGAAACTTTATAGTCAAAAAGATCAGGTATGCTTTTGCTATGAGAACGAGCAAAACAGCTATCTCTTTAGAAATCACATTGCAAAATAGAATGTGAAGGAGCTGGGCATGCACTACTTCATACATATTTGTTATGAATTCTAGAGAAAATAATACTTTATCACAAATTTTGTAAGTACATATTTCTCTGGTGTTTGTCTCTAAATTCAAGATATGTTAGAGTTTGTGATAGCAATGCTGTCAAAATGCATACTGATAAAAATAAAATGAATACAGTAATATGACTTCTTCTGTTATGTTTGTAGATATTTTTATAAATGTATTTGACAGTTTTAACTGTAAATCCCATTCATACTAATTTTCAATGTCAGAAATCTACCTTGTCGTACTTTTTCTTGGGATAAAAGGTACATAGGCCTAGGAGTTTTATTTACTCTTTTCACCTTGCTCTGTGAATGCTTCCAGCACAAAAAATGTTTGAAAAGGTTTGGGCTTTATTAATAGCATAATATCCGTATCACTAAGCTACACAATGAGCAGAAATAATTTGTACTTATTTGGGAACTTTGCCAAATACATAATTTCAATTAGCAATGACAGCATTTAGGATGCTTTAATTGTTTCTGTCCTTTTTAAATGTTTGGTTTTTTTTTTTTTTTTTACTAATATACTGAAAATAATAAAAAACAACATCCGCCTAATTTTCTGAGTGGGTTTCAGAAAGAGATGTGCAAGGTACAGGCTGTCTGCAGACAGCTTAGAAATCAACTAATGAGGAAGAAGTGTTGATTGTTTAATTTCTAATTTTTTTTTGTTAAACAAAAAAGAACAACAGAAGGGAATCTCTTCCTCGTAATTAGAACCTTTTTATTATTTACTGAATAAACAGAAAGAAATGGAAACATATTACTGCGGCAGGATATTATATGCCATCTATTAAGTTTTACACACCTGAAAAAATATGTTAATACAAATAATTGTTGTCATGTTAACATTGCCGGTTTCAAGCTGTCTGAAACAATTTTACATTCTCAATAAAGAATGTTTAACATTTGAACCAAAAACAGTACAGCACGAATAATTAAAGGCTTAAGTTAAATACATAGACAGTCATTTAAATTTAGATCTGCAATAACATTTACTATTATTCTCTAAGGCTTTGACTGTGCTTGACAGAAACAAAGTACTCTGGGATTAATTTCAAGAAATGGTGCCAACTGTGCGCAATTTGCTGTAATTAAGACATGAAAGAGTACTAAATATTCAGATTAAAAGAAGCATGATGGAGCATGATAAAGAATCAAGGTGTGGCATCAAGCCAATAAAGCACAGTCACTCATGAATACACAATAGTGATTGATATGAAACTTATACCTATAAGTTTATGTACTTAAGAACTGTGTAGATAAAAATTAAAACCATGGCACTGTATCTTAAGGGAAAAGGCTCTTCTAAATCCAAAGTCCAAGTTGTATGTGGCATCTTCAAACAATAACAAAACAGAGTCTAAATACCGTAGTTTTACACAGATAAGTTAAACAATGAGGAAAAAAAAGTAGCATGGTATCTTTTTTCCTATGGCTTTGGGATATCCCTATGGCCACATTAACCTACAGCATTTGCCTGAGTGCCAAATGAAAGAGCTCTGTAGCAGTTGGTACCAAGAGGTTAAATATCCCCCCTCCTTTTTTTTTTTTTTTTCATCAAACCTTTTTCCTTTTTTTTTTTTTTAAAGGAAAAGCATTCATTTAGATCAAACTGCATTTCCCGCTTTTCTCTCAGAATTACATGGAATATTTCTTCTTGCCTTTGAACTTATAAGTATTGATTAATGATGTATTTATTGTAATACTGAATCTTTTCTTCAACAGACTTTTTTAAATTAAAGTCCTTGTAACTTTTTGATCCTAGAGGAGATGTGGGTACTTGACCCAGTTGCTAATGAGGTGCTGTATAATCTCACGTATCCTATAGCTCAAAATAGCAGGATGCAGTATAAAAAGTACATCATAAAAGGCACTATTGGAATGCTTTTTGTCTTCACAGGCAATAGGCAAAAGAGATGACCTTCTGAGAAAGTCGGAAGCTGATTTCCTCCAGGCAAAGGAAGGTATCAAAGCAAAAGTGGCTGAGGTGGAGCACCTTGACAGTGTGGTCAAGAAACTGAAAGCCAGTATCCAGGACACACAGAAAGAAAAGAATCAGACGGAGACAGAAACCACCATACTGAGAACTGAGATTCAGCAGCTAAATCAGGAACTGCAGGGTGTGCATAAGCAGTGCAGAAAGACAGGTAATAATGTACAAAAATAGTAATATTACGGAAATGTGAATTTGGCACAGTCTAATGGAATAGAATTTTCAATCATATGGGCATATGATTGTCATAATCAAATGAATATAAAAGGTTCCCTGTACTGCTTTAGGGTAAATTTACAGCTATAGACTGCGACTTCATCAAAACTAAATAAACACAACTGATATTCTTTATTTCTATTTCTGTTCTATAATCTTTGTATTAATTTGGTGAAACATCTACTTCTGTCCCAGAACACCTGCTCATTCACTGGCAATGCAACGTGTAATTTGAACTTAACAAGTCTGATGTCATTGTTAATATTTCAGGTGACTTTTTTAAACCAGTATGATTAATCCCTGGTATAGATAAGTTAACAGCTTTAGCAGTAGTGCACTAATGAATATAGATTTTTTTTTCAAGAGAATAGTGTCTGCAAAAGCAAAATAAGATACAAAAACCAAACAATCATTCAATTATGGGGAATAAACTGCTTTAAAAAATTTTTGGTTGGTAYTTCTGGCTTTTACACTGAACATCTGTGCTAGAACAAGTTTTCAAAATAAGCAAATGCAACAAGGAAATTGCATTATTAATATTTTGAAGTCGCAGTATAGTAGAGCTTGAAATATACTACTTTTACCAAATAAAATATTAATGAAGTCATTTGGAACATAATAGACAGCCTGTGTCAACCCCTTAATTTTCTCTTCCACTATTCACAACATTGCCAGATACGTGTTTCTGGATAAAACCCCCTAGAGGTCTGCTGCAAATTCTTTTTCAATACAACCAGATCATTGCAGATAATTGTATTACACAGGGTATTGATCCAAAATCGTTGTGCACCGGAAACATCTGAAAAAACATGATTATAGCTTTCTGTTTATTGTTCGTACATCATATAAGCAGGCTTTTGTGTGAATCACCTGTAAGAAAGGCAAGGTGGAAACATCAGAGAAATTACCTCTTTACAAGAATCTATTGATCACTTTAAATCAAAGAAGTATGTTTGACATAAGATTACCTGCCAGTTTGAACATTAGGTACACTATGTTATAGCCTGGGGCAGTTGTAAGTCTGACAAAGGGATTGTAAATAAAGCATGCAGCTGCTGGCGCCTCTGGCTTGGGATCAGCCAAGGCTCAAGTCCAAGGCATAGGTAAACTTAAAATAATTTAACCCTTTTTTACCAGGACGTTGCGAGTTAAAACAGACTATTAAAAATAGTGACTAAGTAACCTTTTGTATGCTTAAATAGGCATGCCAAATATGAAATATGCATTGTTGGATCTGTTTACAAATCAAAACCGATATAAATAAAATAAATTTTGGACGATAATTCCATCTCCAGGCAACAGATCACACCTCTAAACTACTTCTAAGAACTTTTAAAGCATTGTTAAAGATCCATTTCTGGATAATACAGACAATGTTATTTCAAATAAAATTGACAGTGACTTAATAAGTCCTGAAATTTGAATAAACTTCATCTGACATGCAAAGGATTGTCTTCTACATAAAATCAACAGCTGAAAAACTTTAAATGGAAGAAGTAAGTATTATATGTAAAATATTTACCCTTCTTTTGATTTCAAACCCAGATCAAATACTAGGAGCTCACAGATAATTAACATTATTCAAATAAGTTGTCATATTGATTTCAATGAGACCATCTACCACAAGAAAGTTATGCACAAATGTATTGCAGAAATGGGTCCAAAATGCACGGACAAAGAGAATTTTGTTATATATTATATTTCTTATTGAATGATGGCAGCTTAAGCTTGTCTATACCAAAATTGCTCATTTTTTAGATGTGAAAGCAAACCTGTTATAAGTTCTTTATTAGACTGTACTTTTTTTTTAACATGTGTTGACATTAATAACTGTTTAACTCCTTAGTTCACAGAGATTCAGATTCACTTGATACTCGGTAAAGATGAGCTGTGGGTGATATATACTGTTTGTTAAACATTTAGCTGTTAATGTTAGCTGTGTACCTTCCTGAGGCACAAATTTAAACAGTTTCTATACAGTACTTTTTACTTACAGAAATGGTGACTGTTGTGTTTTGTGAGAAGTGGGGTTCTGTTACTGTCAATGAGAAAAGAACAAAGCAATTTTTTATATAAGGAAATTAATCTTCTAGATATTCTGAATTCATGATGGTAGATATGATAGCTGAATTTAGATCCTCTGCATATGGTGAATGTTGTCGGACATTAAAGACAATAAATGCAGAATCATGTTAACAGAGCACAAATGTTTTTCTTTAAAGGATTCTATCCATGTAAGCCTGGAAAATATTGTTTTCTGACTTCACTGAAGCCTGCTGTACTTATCACTCTTTAATATTATACTACAGCACATTAAAATAAAGGCTTTTTCATTTATGATCATGTGAACTCCGTTATGATACTTACTGGACTGCTATCACTAAAAGCTTCTTCATTTCTTAAATTTTCTGGTGTCAAATTTCAAAATCTTTTGAATACTATATGATGAAGGGAATGTGTGCTATAAAATGCTTGTTGTGAAGCACTTGTTTTAATGATTAGTTTTATTCCACGATATCTTAAACCAGGTAACTAAATGTGCCTATATGCCTGAAGCCATATATTTATGAAAGAGTATAAAAACAAATACATGTGTGTGGATTTGTGTCTGCGCATATACACATACATCCGCGCACCCACACAAGCTCATGCATGCACATACTAAGGGTCAAATATTTAAATTAAAACCTATGTACATATATCTTTTAGGAAAATGGTCAACAAAGAACAAAGGAAAAATGTCTTTGTCTTAAATCACTTATTTTTCTGAGAGAGCTGGCAGCGTACAGCTATGGTTTCTTTTGGTCTAAGGAAAGATTGCCATCTATTGGATGACCTTGGAAAAGAACGGGTTTTTACTATGTATGTGCGCTGTAATTCATGAAAAATCGTAATGAAATTGAAGATTTTGAGCTTAAATTGTATATGTTATGATTGCAAAATTGTAAAAAAGCGGCTATCTTTTAAAAACTGTGATTTTGAATTCTAGATTGACTTACATTGCAAAATACGAAGGCAATAGGTGTTTGCTTTAGAATGAACTAAATACTGAATGTGTGTATACACAGTAAGATTTGGTAGCAGTTTAAATGTTTGCAGAATATTGAATCCAAGTTTCTTTATTTAAGTTTACTGGAACACAATGAAAGAGACTTAAGCCAGCTATTAATATATTTGTGGTATATTTTCCTCTCAAGATTTGGGAACTGAATGACGCTCTTCTCCTGAAAACAGTATTTGCCCAGCTCTTACAGAAGGTTGCACTGCATTACATTTAAAACAAAAATATCACTCGGCTTGGATTTAAAATGTAATGCTTTCTTTTTTTTCTTTTTCTTTTTTTTTTTTTTTTTAATCTTTCAGCCCAAGAACTTGCCAGTCAAGATGAAAAACTTCTTCTAATGGAATCCAGCTTGAAAGCAACTCAAGAGCAGCTAAGTGAGCAAATAGCAGAAACAGTTCACCAAGAACAGAACAGTAGAAAATCACAGACAGAGCTGAAGACCCTGAGAGAACGTATTATAGCTTCTGAAGAAGAAATTAGTGATTACAAGTGAGTTACTGCCTTTTCAGTATTCGAGAAACAGAAGACATTAAAGTCAACAGTAAATCCTTTTAATATGTACTGTATTAATCATTTCTCTCAGGTAAGATGTAGTGTAAATGTGTTCTATAACTCTATTGAATAAACTATTATATCTAAATGATTGATTAATGTACGCTTTAAAGTATATTCTACACTTAAAAAATTGAATGTTGAAAAAATACTATTATTAGTGGTCTGCTTTACTTTTGAAATTGAAAAGATTCTGTAGTGTTGAAGTTGGATAGTATGTGTAATTATTTATTACCTATCTATTAATGGTATTCTCATCTTCCTCTTTTTAGAGACCAAAGGTTACATATGGGTCTTATTGTCTTTCTTTTTTGTTAAAGAAGTTGCCTTTAAGCAAGACACTACCAAATTAAAGGAAATTTGGTGTTTGAACTTTTAGTCACAACAGCAAGGCACATATGAGATTGCTAACACAAACAAAAAAAAAAACCCCGCATACTGTATACTTTACAAAAGTTTACACTGAAAAAAGTACTTCTGCTCTTATCAGCCAAATTTAGTATATAATAGATTGAATGCTAACTCTTGGGATTTAATTAAAAAGTACAAATGATCAACAATTAGCTTTTATAAATTAGCTTAATGTTAACTATATTTTTATATTGAGCCACAAACTGATTCGTTATTCAAATTTTTCAAGATTTAGAGTATGGTAAAAATTACTCACTTCAGCTGATTTTTTTTGTATGCAAATAGTTACTCTCTTCTTACTGAAGTTGTTATATTAAGCAATTACCAAGTATACAGACAGAATCTCAAGCTGTTTTGTAATATCACAGAGCACAGATGAATACTTTATAAAAGATAACTTGGCTGCAAAAAGAAGTCCGTTCATTTAGTGGTGGACTGAACATTTAAAGCTAAATGTTTTATCTCAGATTTGTGGCAAGCATCAAAGACTATCTCAACAAATCTCTGAGAGGTTTGCTAAGTTCAGATGCAATAAACATCATGCGTCTAAAATCAAAATATGATAATGTATGCTCAGTGTAAATGACTTTTAGACTGGAGCTTCATCCTTTCTGTAGTTCGAATGTTTTAAGTTAATTTTTCTGCTGAAGACTGGGAAAAGCTTCATGGAAAAAACATTGTCTTCAGTAATGTGTCTTCATTTCTTTAAATAAAATAGCTTGGTGGTTTTCAACCTGTAGTTATATCTCTAAAGACATTACTAGTACTTCTCTAGGGAGAATAGTGTCACTGATTTACTTTCCTGACCTAGCTTGAATCTTTTGCCACAGTGGGTTTTCTTAACCATTTCAAGTGATTCCTCAGTTGCCAAAATGCCATGTTATGCCAATTCTTGTATATACATCTTTGAAAATAAAAAGGTTACAAACTTCTAGGACTACTGGTTGTGGTAACTTAGTGTGAGATAGTGGTGGTGGTGGGGGGTGTTGAAACTCCCAGCTGTAACTGATCGATTGTGTGATGAAATACAGCTTTTGAGAGAGAAGGAATTTTACAAAAGTTCAGTGAAATGAGTTTCACTAATGTTGAAATAGAAGGCCAAATGATAATCATCAGAGGACTTTCAGAGGGACTTTTTTATAGTTTTATATTATACTTTGTGTGAACAAATAAAACTTGAATGAATCTGTTAACATGCAAAAATTATTAACTAACATACCTTTTTGTGTTCTATTTTCTACGTTTGTTCAGTGACTTTGGAAGTTTGTTACTTTAGTACATAAGCATAATAAACTTTGAGTTAGGAGAATCTTTTCTTAGCTGTATAGATTATCAAAATTATTTTTTATTGACTCTTAGGTTAAGTTTTAACCTTAAATTTGTGATACCATTGCTTTTTAAAAGTACTCTGATTCATTACTGCAGGATCACAGTCAGCGAAGTATTTGTTGAATCTGGAAAATTAAAACTGTAGATTTAAAACAATAGTTTTAATAAGGTTGAACTAATAAAGCTAAAAACTAAACAACAAAGTTGGAGATTTTAAATATTGAAATCCCCCTTTAAAACAATATCTTACTGTGTACCTGAAAACAGTCATGCTGTGCCAGTCGGTATCTGCTTTGTTCTGTTCCTTGGGAGACGGAAAGAACAATGGATCTCTGTCCCCTGGGTCTTCTGGGACAGGGAATGTCATAAGGGTTATGTTCAGTCGCTATGAAGGGTACTGCATGTGTTGTAAAGTAGCATCCCTTTGGTGCTGACTTATTCAAAGTCATACAGTCCTGGACTTTACCTACCTTCCTACTTAGTGAATCTGGCAAATGCAGCTGGTATCAAGGCGAGAACATAGGACCATACAAAGAAAAATGCAGCGCAGCATAATTTGGTCAGTTAAAACTACACAGAGAGCTGATATTCTGCTATAGCTGTTGTGGGGCCTTTAAGGGGAAAAGTCAATTTCTGTATGCTTTTATTTCCTTGTTGTGAAATTATACATTAAAAGTTATTTTTCCTGGAAGTGGTGAAAAAAGGAAATGGTTGACTAGGATTTAAAAACAATAAAAGGTCCATTATATTCATTAGTTTACCAGAATAAAAATATTTAGTTTTAAAATAGAATAAAAATGTTTTCTGTTAATTTCACAGGATGCCCAAAATACATGTATTTCAGAGGGAAAAAAATGAAAGTTTTTAGAAATCACAAGCTTTGTTTGTTGTATACTTATTCTGGATGAAATAAACCTAAGGTAACACCGCACCACCTCCCCCCCCCTGCCCAATATAAGCCTGTTACACTTGAAAGATTTGTTCGGAATGTCCAGTGGGAACCTGGAAATCGTAATAATTTGTAGTATCGATTGTGTGAAGCTATGCAGCTGGGGCCTCTAGTGAATAGACAGGAATAGACGTTTTATTGATTAACTTTTACAGTCATATTTTCAAGACTCTGCTGCAACATAATTTTCACTTCCCAGCTTTGTGCTGCTGCATCATGAAACTTGGATTCTTCTCTCTTAACATTTACCCACCTGAGGGAAACAGTATGGACTTGTCTTTTTTAAGCTGTGCTCTGCAGAAATGCATAATATTTGGCGCAGTGAATTCTTCTAAATTTCCCCTCTGCTGTCACAATAAAATGAAAAATCTTCATAAGTGATGTTAGTAAGTGTTGCATAAGTTGAACCCTCCCCCTGCCATCTACTAGATGCTATTGTGTAATACCTTCTAGTAATTCTTATCCTCCTTTGCATTTTCACTTTTATTTTCTAAGTGGCTAAGATGATTGTGGAAAAAGCAACCCGCCTCCTTACACCCACAAATTCCAGAAGTGCTTAAAGGAATTTGCCCCATAATGAAATAGGTGCTTTTCTTAGTTAATGGAATTTTTAAAGGAGAAGACAGAATGGTCCCCTGAAAATCTGAAATGAATTATCAGTAAAAACTGATTCATCTTCAGGCGTGACATCCTGCATTACCTAAAATTCTTTATAAAAATACTGAGAGGGCAGGATTTCAGTACAGATACTAATCAATCATTTAAAAAATATATGTAATATGTACTTAAATGGACAAATCTTAGAAACTATTATTTTGCATTTCTAAAATTACTCGTTTCCAGAAAAGAACAAAAATGGCATTGTGCCATTGTGGAAGGAACTGTTGCATATTTGCTGCTTTTTTCAGTATGGGTTACATTCTATATTAGATGCCTAAGCCATTTCTCTTTCATGCACATACACAATTACCAGTGAAAATCCTGATCTGTTTTTCTTCTTTTAGTGACTCTTTATCATCAGTTACTTTACGTGCTTACTTTCACTTGGACCATATTTTTAACATAAGCTTAATATTGACTTTCACAAAATAGGCCAAATATTCACTACTATCATCAGTGGTATTAATATGATTTAAACCTCTGTCATCCCATTATTTTTTCTAAGTTATGTTAATATTAACATCTTCTAATTATATATATGCTTAAGATATTTGTGGTCATGTCACCTTTTGTCCTTCCCTTCTCACCAGAGACATCATGGTGTGTACCATATGGAGCTACAACTGAGRCAGAAATGCTCCCAGCCATTACAAAAGGTTCACTTTGTTTACCATTGTCAAACTTATCATGGAATAAACCCTATTTTCTCTTAAAAAAATCAGGAAAAGTGTGGAGAACTTTAAGGTAAGAATAACAGCATCAAAGAAAGAGGAAGAATAGCAGCTTCTCAAGGCCTCAGTGTCCGTTGGACCTGGAATAACCTGGAATAAGCAGAAACAGTCTCAATAAGGTGAAGAACTAGAAAAATTGAAGAAGCGGGTAAGTTTCTTTTTATGCATGGAAAAATAATGTATTATCTAACAAGCTGAGTAAAGTAGTATCGGATCTTAATGGCATACTAGACCTCAGTCTTTCAAACATAGATGAATGTCAGCAGTTTCAAGAAACCAATTACCCTATAAACATGTGAAAAGTTGTTCACAAGTTTGCAAGACTGAAGATGAAAACTGGTTTAATATTAAGTATCACTCATGATTATATTTTGTAGTTGTGATRCTTTATTACAGAAGTAGTGAATTATGATGTAAGCATTACAGGAAATCAGTGAAGTGACTGACTCTGTATTTTAATTTTGATTAATTTAATGGAAATCCAAATGAATGTTTTTGTGTTTGATTTATTTAAAGAGGAAATGGTATTCCCTTTTCTGAACATTTGTGGAGATGTTTGAATGAGATCAAAGTAGTAATTCAGTAAGTTTTATATGTTCCAGGTAGATAATCCCCTAAGTGCTCAGGACTTTTGAATAACATGTTAACTGCATTGTTAGATTTTAGATTTAGTTTCTTTTTCCTCTTCTATTTTGACGTATCTATGCTAAGGCTTCTTACAGCCGTGATAATCTTTTCATTATGAATTAAGGAAGGTAAACTTTTAAATTTGTAAGAAGTTAAAAAACTTGAAATATTTTAAAAGTTTATCTATATTAAATAAATTATATACCATATATAACAAAATGTTTCTTAGAGAGTGCAGTTTTTTACACTGCACAAATTCAGAACTAGTTATCGTTCTTGAATTTGATTAGAGAATTCTAAGGTTTACTGTGACATAGCTGAAGACTGGTTGGCTCCATTGCTTTATCTGTTTCTCTCAAAGAAATTGAAAATCTGAAAAATTTTAATAAGCTTGTACTGTTTAGTTTGATTTTAGTGCAGAGGACATAAAACTATAAACATAAAACTAAAAAGCTACAGTTAAGAAGTCCACGAACCCTTTGTTTTCTAAATATTACTGGAAAAATGAAGACCTGAAGTAAGTGAAAATTTGTGTTTATTGAATTTCACAGTACCTATGACACAAATACTTAAATAAATAAATTAAATAATAACAATAATATAGGAGATGACTGTCCAGGTATGATCCTATACATTTGTGTCTTCCCAGGCACTGTAGTTACTACTGGGAAAAGCTGAATTGATTGCAATGGAAATCTACCTGACAGTAAGCATTTGCAGTGGCAGGCAAAATTATTTAAGAAAAGAAAATATAAAATTAAGAAAGACAGATGGACTCATAAGAGTGAGATACAAATAGTCTGAATCAGGATTGATTTCAACATAATGTGGTGGAGGAATCCCCATTTATTGATTAACTTTAAAGCCCATGCACAGCACTTAAAAAGATAAAGTAAGCAAGGTCAGATAATCAAAGCATTTAAATAGTAAAAACAGCAACTGCCACTGTAGACTGCTAAAATAAATCCATAATACAAATTGCTTTAGCAAAAAGTGGATGAGCAGCTGATCTTCCTATTGAACTTTTATACTGTTCAGTGACCACACTGGGAAAAGGATTGGGAGAAATGCCTTGAAGATCAATATTGAGTGAGATGTAGCAGGGATTCATTCTGAACATAAAAGAATTACAAGTATGAGAGTAGAGATCTTGAGGAAATGTCATCAAGAAAGGACTGTTCTTTTAAAATATCACACTTATTATACGAACATGACATTAGTTGTTATTCTGTTATGATCTCTGAGCATTGAAAGCTTATTAAATCAGAAATTTAGTTATTGCAAAACATGAAAATAAGACAAAGAGAGCTAATAATTTTAGTGAAATTACTTCTAAGAATTTAATAGCTTCTGTCTTCAAAACAAGGAGACTTTTAAACATATTAATTAATATAGTATTCATTGAGTCTGGTACCTTCTAGCCATATGTATTTCAAGTTTTTTGCTGAACAGAAATGATAAACCAGAACATTTTATTGTTTCTTTGTTTTGGATCCTGTTGCTTTTTCTGAGTTCAACATGCATCTGTAATTAACATGTTTAATGCAAGTACTATTTCTTCAAATCTGTTCTAAATAGCATTTTCATAGACATTTTTAATGTTTTGTAGAAACTAGAATGTTCTATTGCAAGTACTCCAAATTTCAATTCCTCTTAAACCTTTATAGGCTTTTCATTTTAAAATAGGTGTTAAAAATGTGCTATAGCTTTCATTTATACGTTAATCTTTCCAGGGCTGTTTGAAAAGTATTTATGAGAAAGAAATACTAGATGTAGTAGTACTACAGTAGCTCATTGTTTCATATCTGTTGTATTCATTCACAGTTTTATTATATCATTGCATGAGAAATACTGCATTTTCATGGACATATTGCCCCTTTTAAATGTAGAATCCTGCTTTTTTTATTTTTGACTGTAATCTTCCTTTCATTTCAGGTTCACCACCCTACTTATAAAAAATGTGTTATTGTTAGAAAGTAATAATTCAAGGTTTGAAGGTATTTGTATTTCAAACAATTAAAAAAAGGAGAATTAAAACTAAAGTATTTCAAGGATATACAAAATACTTTTTTTTTTAATGTAAGTAAAGACAGAATTCATGTTTTCTTTGAAGGCCTTATTCGACAAAATATGTTAGAGGAACTGATTCCCAAAATCATAAAATTTGTTCACTGTGGTAACTATACAATACACCTTCTTGTAATGAATAGTTATTTACAACTAATATTGGCTCCGTATTTGCTGTATGAATTGCTGATTACAGCAATTTCAATGGCAAAATTGTGAAACAGTATTCATAGTTGTCAGAGAAAGGTCAGCTTATTTGCATTCATTAGGAACTTGGAGGGCCATACAGCATGCTTTTCCTTTGGGATGCTTACAGTTATTGATTTGTATACAGGTGTAGGAAAAATTAATTAGAATTATATTTCACTCACCAGTGGAGGCTGTATAATAATAATTATAATAATAACAATAAAGTTCTACATCAAAAAAATTAGAGCCAGCAAATTAAATAATTGTCATTTTTTAAAATTAAAATTGTTAGATTTAACTTATTTAAAATAATCTCTTTTGAATAGCCTGAGGAAATCTCTTAGAGAACTTTTGTTAATACAGTACTTTTATTTGCACAAAAATGCATAGGCACTTATATTAATGTGACATAAAGTATTCAAAACTTTTCTATTTAGGAGTGATCTTTAAAGATGCTTATAAACCCAGAAAGCATTTAATCATATGCTTAACTTCCCTTATATAGCAAACTTTTCTTATATAACTGTATAATTACTAACTTCAAAATTTAATTTAAGCATATGAATAATCCTGTCCTAATAAAGGAGCTTACATTTGTACTCTAGTTATTAAAGACCTTTCAAGACCAAGAGCTATATAAAATAGCATGGAAATGTTATAGCCGTTGTTGACTCCCGGCTCCTTAGGTCTGAAAAATGTGAGTAGTGTCTTCAAAAAAGTCTATGTGGGAACCATGCCAACAATGTGGGACCAGGAAAAGCAAATTGTCAGACTGAGACAACACTTTGTGGAAACGGAGAGAGAGGTGGAGAACTTAAGATTTACGGATAGCAATGATGCTCAGATGGTATGCATTCGTGTATTTGAAATCCTGCTTGTATTATATTCAGAAATACTGTACATGATTAGTGCATATTTCTGTGAACTTTTAACACTTCAGATGGATTAGAATGTCTTATTTTGATCATATCCATATTGTTCACTGTGATAAGATTAGGTCCTGAGTCATTAAAAAATGTTTGGCTTATTTCCATTACATTCAAGCGTGTTTTAAGTAGAAAAAATATAGAATACAGTTTTCCATATTGTGCATATATAACACATGTTTGAGATTAATCAAATCATAGTCACCTCTAATTAACAGCAGGGAGCAATTCCAACATGGGACAGAGCCAGATGACAAAGAAATGAAGCATATATTTAAAAGATGCAGCATACTAAGAAAAGAAAAATAGGTTATGACTGCCTTAAAAATACTGAAAAGTTATTAAACCTGTGGTTCTGTGTGTGTGATTAATACAAACTGACAAGTAGCCTAAGTTTTGTTTTGCTTTGTTTTTTAACTTGGACAAAATTTTTCAAAGCCAAACAGTTGTGTAAGTAAATATAAAGCATTCTTTCAAAGTTAATCTTTTTCTCTTCACCCTCCATGATTACGAGATTAAAAAAAAAAAAAAAAAGAAAACGGAAGACCTTTGCAACTTCAGATCAGCAGCTTTTGTTAAAATTTATGAAAATGTCTTATTTGTACACCAAAATTCTATCGTTTACCTTGGTCCTTGCTTAGTACCATGGGAAAGGCAATGATCGAGGAATTGATCAAGGACGTACATTGAGGTAAGTTGTCTGCAGGACTCTTYCCTCCTGTGTTGTTGGAGTAGGAAGTTGTATAGTTGATGAAAAAGAAAACTCCAGGAAAAAAAATAAAGTGGTCTTGTAATGAAGACAGTTGAATACTGAGCTGGAAAACTAGATATTTTCCTGGCCTTTCACACAGAAATCAAGCAAGATACTTCATCTAAACTTTTCTGAATATCTAATCTGAGATTCTGCCATCTGATCTGTAGCAGACTGAGCTTTCCCAAGTACAACTGTAGCCAATGATAATTTGCTTTGAACAGTTAAAGATCTTTACAAAGAAGCATTAACAAAAGATGTGAGAAAACAAGGTTCAGTTCTGTCCTTTATCTGACTGGGGATTTGAGCCAAGGTCATCCACATTGCAGGGGAGGACAATAGTGCCTGAGCACATACAAGTTTTTCTGTCTCTCTCTGATTCAATAACTGCTAAAATTGCCTATGAAAAGGGGAAGACTTTGCAAGAAAGACTGAGAGCGCAATCCCTCTCAGAATAACATGGAATGATGTTGGTTCAAGCTGCTTCAAACTAAAAGAGAAATTAATCTGTGTTCTCACATATCCCAAATGAGCATTCTGATAGAAAGCGATTTCACATTTTATTTTTGTTTTATGTGAGCCTCCTTATCTTCTTTTACCCCATGTCCCCAAACCTGTTTGTTTCAACTGCCTATCTGTAAAACAATAATACAGCTATATTCTCACATCATGGGATGCTGATATTTATGAAACACTCAGACATCATTGTGCTGAAAATCAGTGGCTATATTTACACTTTCTTTTTAGCGGTGTCAGCATGTGAGCCATGTTTCTCAGTTCAAATTACGTAAGCTGGTGCATATTGACATTGTCTGTAGGGTGCAGATTCAGAATTTGCCACTGAATGGACTAGAAGTTTGTTCCAGGATCTTGTTTTGGACTTAACTGGTTTGTGCAGTGTGCATGACCAGGGAATTTAAGAAAAAAATATGTGTGAATCAATCTGAAGGTTTTGGAAACTCACACAGAGAAGCTTATGAGCCAAGGATATTTTTTTATTCAGATCAGCACTTGAATATTGTACTTTGAACACTCAAAGATAAATGATAAGAAATCAAAATGCTGAACTATCTGCCCCCTAAGTGATAAAAGTCATCATATAAGCTGGATGTTTAAAGGATGTGATAATATCAAGTGATAAAGCTACAAACATGCAAATATGCATACACAGGTTTGGCAGAAATTAAGATACCTGGCATCCTTAATTCTGATGTATTGTRAATGCTGAATATTTGACTTTGCCACAGTGATTTTTTTTTTTTTAAAGTAAAATCAGGATCAGAGCCTGCTCCCAAGTCAAATGGATTTCAGGAGGTACCCAGCCTAAAAAGTAAAATTGGATTCACCTCTTTCATATGGATACTTTTCAAAAGGAACAGCTGTGAAGGGATTCCTTTCTTGGTGTGGTGTATTGTCTGACTTGACGAGGTCAGACAGAGATTTGGCAAGCAGACACATTCTCTAGCAGGGAAGTAGTTTTTGTCACCTTGTGCCAACCAGGCTAAAGTGTGCTAAAACCACATAGGGCGGTCTGAAAAATTCTCTTAATTTTGTATTTCCAAGGCAGCAAAAAGACAGGATAGTAAGAGCCATAGCAAGGCACTGCCCTTCTCCAAGACATCAGAACTTTTCAACAGAATGGATATAAAACTTTTAAGATAAATGATATATCTCTCTCTCTGCATACACACGTTCACATATATTTCTTAATACCATTCTTAGAAATAACCATATTATTTTTGTTTGCACTTTCCAAGGTAATTTGGCCTTGAGCAAAAACTCAGCAAGACAAATTTCAATCCAAACAGATGAAGTTGGGCAAAGCTCTAGGCAACTGAAAACCGTGTCTAATAATGGAAAACTTTATGATAGGCAGCAGAATAATATACCACTATAATACTGTCCTGCCAATAGATGAAGATAGAACAACTGAATTTCTTGATGACATCATCTTGCTAAAACTGGTGAGAGTATGGAAAGGCTTTTTGGCTCATAGACATCAAATGAAACTTTGAAAATAACAAACCCTAATGAAAGAAACTTAACCTTGACACAAACTTAATACTCCCTCACCTATAATTTTCAGAGCTGTGTTGTATATTAGTCCTTTAAGGATAAACATCAGCAATATAATGCAAAAATTCAAAAGAATTTTTTAAAGCAAGGAAAACATCTTGTTCTTTTTCTTGAATTCTTTCAAAATTGTACTCAGAGATTTATAAAGATTGGACTTTAAATTGTCGTCTGTTGTTATCATCAGTAAAAGCTATAACAGCCAGCACCTTCTTCTAAAACCAAGAGGAGGCTTAAGAGGGGGCCATGGTTCTGTTTGATTTAAGTTTTGATTTTAAGTTAATTGATATACGTTCATTTGGGGTTCCCTTTAAGATGGATATTTCAGTTCTCAGAGCTCATAGTGACAATATATGTTCTTCTTCTAAGTCCGGTAACCCCTAGAATTACATCGGGGCCTTTCTTAAGGCCTCTAAAAGACCTTTACGCCTCCAAAAAACACTAGAATGTTTTGAAGTAGAAAATTTTATCATAGGACATGACAATATTAAGTCCATCCTTGTCATTATAGATTTCTCACCAGACTTCAATGTTCTGTGGTAGACAGTATTGTCAACTACTGTTAATAGTAGTCCCTTCAGTTCCTACCAAGTATGAATGGAATTTGTCTGAGTGGCTTTGGTTTTTTTGTTTGTAGCTACGAAGCAAAATTTGATCAGTGGATCTCATGGCCAAAGAATTTCTTACGCAAGGTTGTGAGATTTGCCATTTTACATCTAACCAATGGTCTATTTAGCCAAATAATCTGTCAGATAAACCTCTAAAAGGAAAAATACCTTTTTTTTTTAGAATATCAGTAGGTTTTTTTCTTCACTTCTGACTTTAGTTAACCATCATTACCACAATGTTAATCCATCACTTACCATTTTGGATGAGAACCCCTTTCATCTGTAACTGTCTCCCTAACTGACTATTAACACTTGGCTTCCAGAAATGTCAGCTCCCCATGGATCAATAAATCCACGTAACAGTAAATTTTCTGTTTTTTTCATTCTTAGCGAAAAACAGTAGTTCATAGTCCTTCCACTTTGCCTGTTGCCAGATTTAAGTATAATTACCACAAGTTTTGGTAGCAGTGACTCACTGAGAAATAATAAAGAATTTACATTTACTTCCCAAAGACTGATAGGGGATGCTGACCGCAACAGCCCACAGTCACTTCCTCATGTATTCTCCTACTTCACCGGAAGCATTTTTCCTATGGACTGCTCACCGTTCCCATCTCTCTAATATCTTTTGCTGAAAAAGCTAGCAAGTGTGACTATTATTTTAATTGGAGGTATCTCGTTGATCTGTCAGACGTTAGCTGTTTTTTCCTTATCCTCTTGTTTCAATGCTTCTAAAAGTTGGCCTATGCATTATGACTGTTTGACAGCTGTTTGCTACTCAACCTATATGTTTCTGACGACATTTCCTGTTTGTGTGACAATTGCATCACTGCACAGTGTGAGCAATATTTGTCATAGTAGCTAAATCTACTTTCACCTTGTTTCATAGGGAGAAATACATACAGGCAGACCACATCAGATGTTTAGCAGAAGTGGCTTAGCATTTTCATATGCTCAGTGATACTGTGATTGCTTAGGTTCTGCAAGATGTACAGTCATGGTAGTGGACTAATTAGTAAAGCTAAGCCCAGAAGGGGAAAGGTAGCCTAGAGAAATCATTAGGCAATACCCTTTCTGATACCTAAGCCAACTTCGTAACAAAACTATATTTTGTCATGTAGCTGTTGACTCTGTGATATTTGGAGATAAACTATTTCTTCCTGGAGTATTTAAGTGTATGTTTTACACTATATGGCTGTTCTTGCAAGTTGAACAAACTACCTGTTTTCTTGCCAGCTAGGAAATATTCTAATAAGACTCAGCCAGCCCCTGAAGCATGCTTTTAAAGAGTTCCTTTTTCAGGTATGCTTAGGAACAGACGTTGGGAATGTGTTCAGATTGATGATCAATACTCCATTGTGACAATTTTTAAAACAAATGCCTAACCTGACAAAATTTTCCTGCATTTCTGGAAGAGAGTCTTTGGAAGGGTAATCACCAGGCAGTTGCCAGTAATCAGTGAAGAATATGAAATACTTKTTTTCTTGATAATGACTCCTTTAATAAGCTTTTTCCCATATAGATACCACAATTCTTTTCTCATTCCCATGCACCTGTTGTTTTTTGATATAAGGGACCCTGATGAGGATCTGGGTACTCTGAAGAGTGAGGTGGGTTTGTATAAAGACACATAAGGTGCTAGTTAAATGATCCTGGGTTTGCATGTATGGGACACACACTCCAACACTGATACCTATGAGATTAGAAGCATGTCAGGGAACTCACCTTAGTTATATAATAGGCAACTGTTTCGGCTGCCGTATTTGCTTAAGAGCTATTAAGTATTTCCAGAGAAATAGCTTTCTGTAGCTTTCTTTTCCAATTGTATTTTCAAATACTGAGCTAGAACAATATGTAGGAAGGCAAATAACAATTCAATAAGTTTATCATAACATATATTCATCAATTTTTACAGAGAAATTAAAAATATTCACTCATACATGTAATATTTGTTTGTCTTTTACCACCAGATTATTTTGTAAGAAGAGGAACATAGTGACTGCCTGGTCTCTGAGTAAGATACATCTTTATTATTAAAATAGTCCAAGAAGTGGGAAGGACATATCTCTTCCAGAAGAAGTATTGAGATATTTTATGTAATTCTGCTGTCACTTTTTGCTTGGACATAATAAGAAATTGATGCTGACCTCTACTTTAAGGAAGTGGTAAGCCTTCACACTTATGGGAAAAGCATTTTTGGAGATTATTTTGAAGTACTCTTTGCCAGAAAAGAAGCTGATCAGAAACCTGAGATGAGCAAACAGTTTGTCAGGAAAAATACAGAAGTTCATCTGTGTTAAGTTACAACCTTACAGAATCCAGCCCAAAGTTTGAAAAGTTACGTCATGCTGTTTGCCTGTAGATTTAACTGACATAACACTATTTTATTACAGAAGCTAACCAGTGTCATCTAGATGAGTTGGGACCTGGGGACTTACTCAGTTGGGACTTATTTCTAAAGAAACTCCCTAGAATTATAAGAACTGTAAGTTCAATATGAAATTGATTATTCATACGTGTGTTTGTGTATTTATATATGTATTTTGGGAGTATAAAATGTATTTTTATAGGCAAGGATTTTGGAGCACAGGATAGTGAAGTGTCTTGTCTTGGGTATCAGCAAAGATAAAAAAATGAATAACATTTGAATGAAGGGACATGAAGAAGACCAAGTTATAACAGAAAACAAATGAACATGTGAACTCACAGGAGCCAGCTACTCTACAGCAGCTCTCTCTGTGTATGGACTGAGAGTCTACGGGAAAAAAGTGCAATGACCTTTTTTTTTTTTCTTTCAGTGAAAAAGGGAATAGGCTACCTCGTGTTTACTGAAGGGAAAAAAAAATGCACACAATCTGACGATATTTGCATTCTTACTCCACAGTAATTTTCTTGCCCGCTCTGGAGATTTGGGTTAAATTCATTTTCTATTGATAAGGCCAAGTAAACTGCAAGAAAACTAGTTGTTTCTGTGTCCCCCTCTCTTGCATGTGTATTTATAGAGAGGAATGCCTTTTTGTTTGTTTGTTTATTTATTTTTACTTTTAACTTGACACAGCTGTGTAAAAAATAATGTAGTTTGATCGCTCATAATTTTCATCCCTGTAATTAATAAGCAGGGATGAAAGGGATTGAGATAAGTGGAACAATATAATAAAATGTTTGTTTAAATTGGATACTCCTAGAAAAAGAAATAAAGATTTGGCAAGAATGAAAGCTTTTCCATCTAAATTATACCATATAATCTAAACTGTTTTTAAGCTTAAAAAGCATGAAAATCACATAGCAAAACTGGAAGAAGAGATTGGCCAGACACAGGAAAAACACTGCCATGTACAGGAGGAGCTTTTAGAAGAGCAGTCTCAGCTCAAAATTCTCCAGCTGGACTGTGGTGCAGTAGAAAAACTGATAAAATACCATACTACTCAGGTAATAGCCTTGGTACAGCATATGAAATTGAAGCTTAGTATTTGAAGTAATATAAGTGAATGTTCTTAGATTATTTTTGCACTGGATAAGGAAATATGGTTTAAATAACATTAGCTATAAAATTCACTTTCAAGACAAACATGGGAAATATTGCTGAAAATATTTAGTCAATATAAAAGAACATTCCTTGAGTATGTCTATATGGAAGTTATCATGTAAAATTTAAAAACAGTTTAGGGCATGTTTGCACCTCAAAAGTATGACTTTTTCAAGATTCTTTTGAAAGAAGGATCATTAAATTTAGTTATGTAATTAATTCCTACTCATGTGTCTTAAATTGATATCCAAAATAGAATTTATCAGCATTTTTTAAATTAATTTTTAAATTAGTATTATTTATTTATGGGGGGTGTTATTTATAATTTTTCAAGTTAAGGAATACTGTGGTAAGCATAGCTTAACAGCTCCAATACACCAATTTTCTCTGAAATCTCTGAGGAAAACTCAGGTTTTCTCCTCTGATTCTAGTTTTCAAAACCATGTTTTGAAAGTCTTCACAAAGTTAATTTTAGATGTGTAGAAGTCTGGTAACCTAAAATGGCTTAACTGACCTTGGTTCAGATTTTGTTTATCATGTTTTTGAGAACATTGTTCCATTAGAAGTCAGCAGCAGATTTAGAAGTCAGCAGCATTATGATATCAAATGTTTCTAATTACCTCAAATGGCTAGTTTGTTTGTCTGTTCCTGACAACAGCGATTAATTGGCATAGTGATTGCTAGAACAGAATATCATAGTGCTAGTATCCCATCTTAACTTAGAAGTAATTTTCTATCAACAGTGTTACCAGTAAACCTCTTTGTGTATATGTTGCGGACTAGATCTGTCTAAAACAGGCAATATCTATCAGATGATCCTTCTGATTTTGTTTCCCTTGAACAAATAGCTGCTGTCGAAGGTGAAAAAATGGGTTTACAAGTGAGGAATTTCACATTATAAAATAGGTTGCTGCAGGTGCCTAGAAGCATACTCCATTTCCTTGTGGCATACATTAAATTTTTAAGTTCATATTTGCCTGGGCTTCTGCTGTACTGAAGTTTAACCTCTCTTCATTCAGACTTAATGATTTCTGCATTTTTGCATATAGTAGAGTGTTTGTTGTTAGAAACCAATACAGTAAAAACCATACTGTAAATGAGAAAAGTCAAATAAAAAGCTAAATTTTCAGAGTGAAAAAACAGGACATTGATTTACATATTGTTTTAATACAGAATAAGACAATATCTAATAAAGTTTCATTTGTTTTCTTGGTGCTATTTACTGTTACTATTGTTCTATCAATTTCTTTATATTGTAGTCTTTTTGTTGCTATATGACCATATGTTTTAAACATCTTCTAACAACTCTAGCTTTTTCAAGTATAGCTTTATCTTTTAAAAGGATACTATACCTTAGTTACACCAGTAAGCTGACTGTTGGTTGAAATGCACTCAAGTAGAGGTGATATTAATATCTGCACAAAGTGGAATTAAGGGTACATTGTCCACATTTGCTTCCTTGCATCCCTAATATTGTTGGAAAATAGGGACTAATAAAGACACTTCTTAGTGAGTGCCAAAAAAAGAAAAAAATTAGGAGTTTCAGAAAATGAGTCCAAAGAGTCTGAGAGTCATGTCTATGAAGACTCTTTCTTTAATTTCTCTTTATTATTCTTTAATCAGGACTATTGCTTGTAAATCATGTGAGACCATTCTCCAAAATGCATGCCAGTGAATAATTTATTCCTAATTTGGTATAATCTCAGGAGACATTCAAGACATCCACATGATATATACCGCTTAGTAGCAACCTGGATGAGGGGTTTGAGTATTTGTGTGTGTGCTGCTGCTCTACCATTTCTGCTTATGTAACATTTAATTTTCATATCTAAAATACTTTAGAAATTACTGTTTTCATTTACTTTATTTTTCTCTTTGTTCCTCAATAATCCTTTGCTTTTCCAGGTTAAGTTAAGGAAATCTGTAGAGAGCTACATGCAAATTCCTTGCTTCAAAATGAAAATTTCTAGAATTATAGCCATTATGTACTTACACAGCCACCTGACATGCTATGTACTGTATCCACTCTATAATGATTTATGCTTATCTAAATTGGGATGTAGAGTAGTTGATGTCTTTTATGATACATCCCTTCATGACCTTTATCTTCTAGGTCAAATATAATTGAAGAAATATCTTAGGCTTGCTAAATTGCCTTTGCACCACACAAGGTAACTACACAATGAAGTAATGTTAATTTAGAGATAATATTATGATATGAGAGGAATTCTAGTCTGTTCATGTGTGAGAAGTCATGTTAGGGCTAGAGAAACTACTTTGAAATAAGTAATACCCTACATCTTACAAAACTTGGGAAGGAAACCATGTAGGGTACTACCTTCTTCCATCTTTTTATGCTCTCAGTGTAATTTCTGTTACACTTTACTTATACGTTCAGTAAAGGTCACACTCTGGTAAGATTACAGCTCCTGGAGCAGTTCCACAACCATTGTGAAAATTAAAGAATTGAAATATACAATTTCTATTTCACTTTTTATCATCTGTATTAAATATATATATAGATGGCRGCCAGTTAATATTTGACAGAAGGGAAAAAGCCCTAAATGTTCAAATATATTATCTATATACCTGATTTTTCATTTCTTTTCTTTGAAGATATTTTCCCAATAAAATATACAGTGAGTTTGACAAAGTCTTTCCTGTTTTGTGCCTTTATTGTTTGGGAGGAATATTAGGTCATGCTTGCTGATGGGGAAGAATAGAGGATGAGAAAAAATTCTACATTGAGAAAACGTTGTGATTTCATGCAATTTTTGGTGACAGAGAGAGAAACCGAAGCTTGTCTAGCTCCGTGCATTCAGGCTAGATTTAGGAAAAGATCTTTAAAAAGAGAAATCAAAATAATCATGTGTATGTATACATATAATGTTAATGTACCTGTGCTGCAGAAGAGAGAAAAAAAGTTAATTAGTATTCACATATGACATCCAAGATATGTTGAAATTACTAAATTTATGATTTAATTAGCAGGAGTGAAAGAAATATCACATAGTGGTATTCAAGCACCTTTAGGTATCCATAAGAAACTGTAAATTTAAGATATGAGGTCAGAATTACAGACTATGACCTCACATGTATTTTAGTGTGGAGAATCTGTTTACTCATCAAGTAATGAGTAAATGGACCTCCTACAGGAAGATCAGATAATAGGCACTAACATTTGCTGCATGCAATGATTCCATTTTTTTCTTCAAAGGTTTTTGTTCAAAGGCTGAGTTTTATGAAAAAATATTAGCAAGGCCGCAAGGGGCCATTATTATATGTATAGCACGAAGAATCTTGAATTTCTTCAGAAAGGAATATTCAGGATTTAAAAGGGCGTAAGTTTATGGGAAAGTAACCACAAGTATATATTGACAAGGTAATACTTTGTTTCATCATACAACACTGTGTAATCTTTTCCATAGAAAGTGTTGCACATACAATGTTACATATCAAAATATTTTGAAAAGCTTAAATATCACTACTGACTGTGTATTGTAATATAATTAATGATCAAGAAAAAGCAGGAAAACATATAAGGTGTCATATTACTATTGACACTTTATATGGAGGATGGGACAGTAAAAGATGATTAGCTGTTTGGTAAAATAAAAAGTTCTGATTTCTTTGGCTGAAAATCCATTTTCATTGAATGCCCATCAATTCTAGTGTCTTTTTTTCTCAATAATTTCTATGCTTTCTTCTCTCCTTATTCATGTTCCTTTCTCATTTTTCTCTTTTAAAACAACTTGTGAGGTTTTCTATTATTTGCTTATTTATTTTTAGATTTCCAGTGGTTCCAACTTTCCCAGTTCAAACTCCCCCCCATCATTCTGCTTAGCATGTCAGGCTGAAATTGCTCTGGGGGGTCAAGGCATGTGTGCTACCAGGACAGAGTATCATGGAGAGGAGTTAGGAAGTTTGGGCTGTTGTTCCCATTCTGAATATGTTATGTATATCTTGATTGTTCGTGTAGTCACCCACATGAAATGACAGTGTGAAAGCAGGGATAGAAATGGACCTTTCTTTTTACTGAACTGTTCACAATTTTGCCTACCACGTTTAGCATGCTTCAAAAATCATGTTTCAAAATAAATTGAAAATTTTATGGTGGGTAGGTCTGAAGGTCATAAGATTTCTTCACTTACACAAATTGTTGTTTTCTGGAACAATTGGTCAAGGGCAAGGCCTTCTCACTGCTTCTGAATCAGTAGGAACAAGAGCTATTTCATGTTTCTCAAGAGGTTCATAAAGATAACTATACTATATTATCATGTTCTACACTATACCAATATTGTAGTTACAGATTTGCAGAAAACATTTTTCCTTTCTTCAACACCTTTAATCAGTTTAATTTCTCAATTCTGTTTTCTGTGCTGTACTTCCCTCCATATAGTTGTTTCTCTCCAAATCTTTCTTTCATTAAATTTTTCCTGGTCTTCCTTACTTCAGCAGATCTGCTGTGGATGTGCACTGCACTGTGTATTTGACAACTTATCTGAAGATATGGCAGTATTAAAGTGTAGTATAGAGAGACTTAAGTTAAATTTTAACTAGATTAATCCATTTCTAACTGCAGCCTATACAGAGCATTTTCAGTTCAGCAGCAACTGTAAATCAGTTACCTGCTCCCCCCAAAAAAAACCCCAGTGTCTGGGGAAAGCTCTTGCATTGTRCTTTGTATTTCAACAGTTATCCTGTGACTGGAACCCAAAAAATCTGATTTAAAACTTAACAAAGTATCCCCCAGTGCTACACTAGAGACATCCTTTTATCTGTAATGTTGATGAACCTAAAAGTTAATGTTATGAATTCCCTGGTGCTGCTTCAGAAAGTTTGGTTTTTAGGCTGATATCTCACATCTGTGCAAAGAAAATACTGTTTCACCACCTGCAACATCTCTGCAAGTAAGGGAAGAGATGTCTGGTTTTCTGTAGTAAGCAAAGATGCCGGAATTTCTGCACATTAACATAGCCTTTGTTCTTTTCTTCTCAAGCTCAGCTTCTAGCTGTGCACATATAAATTTTATCTCCTCTTCTTTACTTAGCACTAGAATGCTCAGCCGTAGACTTCTGTGTGACAATGAATCAACTGGCTGTATACTCCATTCCCATAACAGAAATAAGGGCACTGGGGACCATATGACACAAAAAAATTTCCAAAGGCCTTCCAAGTGTCACTATAGCTAGGTTTCTACAAAACTTTGGACTCTACATTTAAAGTGAGTGGAAAAAGTTTGCTACTAAAGTTGACACTTCCACATTAAAGTACTATGTATGTCTGCCATAATTATAATAATAGAAAAGCTTATTTCTTCTTTCTGGTATTGGAAATCTTGTTTCCACTCTCGTTTGTGTGACAGTTATAGACCATATTTTATGTTTATCTTTAATTACTTTCAGAGGAAAGAGGTGAGCTATTTGCTCTGTTTCAGCTTTTGATATTTGAGTGTTCAAGAAAACAAGGAACCATAAGCAGAATAATTTTCTGTATTCCTATTTATAAAATCCAAGCTTCTTTTTTTCAAAATTTATTTTATTACTTTTCCCTGTGATTAAGTGTTCATTATTAAAGAAAATATGTTTAAAACTGCTAAACCTAATTACAGAAACATTCTGCAAATATACTTTAAGCATCAAATAACTTTCCAATGGCATTCTGATATTCTCATATTGGTTATTCTTTTATTTTTAGATTACATAACTCAAGACAAACATGATAGTACTACTTCAGATAGTGTAAAAAAAAAGTCCCAACATTTGTAGAGAAGGGTTACTGAAAACTCCTCTGTGCATCCTTTTATATGAACATGCAGTGTCCACCCACTTTTCAACATGGCCAGCAAGACCATGGTATTGTTAAAGATTGATATGTTCTCCATATATAACACAATTACATATTAACAGTATAAATTAAATATAATACTACGAAGTGTATATATATATATATGTATTTATGCAATTCTAGTTCTATTGTTTCTATCTGTTAGTTAGACAGAAGGTCTTAAGGTCATTAAGACATTAAGATGTGGTCAGGTTGTCCCACTACCCTAACCTAATACAGTAGTACACTTTCCTCTTCCTGTAGTCTCTGGTTCTTTTCCGGTTTCCATTACCAGTCAAAATTTACTTCAAAAAACTAACTAGAGCTGGTAACTTTTTTTGGTGTAGTATTATCTTTAGGTTTACTCTTGATCTAGTCTCATAATTTTCTCTTTGTGTAAACCAGTAGTGATTTGAAAGATGAGGGCAGTATAAAATTTGCCTCTTTCCCCATATCTGCAAGTATAAAATGAGACTTTGAACTGGGTCTAGCTAGAATGGAGTTAACTTTCTTCACAGCAGCCCGTATGGTGCTATGCTTTACATTTGTGGCTAAGAGAGTGTTGATAACACACCAATCCTTTATCTATTGCTGAACAGTGCTTGCATAGCATCAAGGCTTTCTCTCTCCACCTCATGCCCATCAAAATAAGTAGGCTAGGGGTGGGCAAGAGGTTGGGAGGGGACGTAGTTGAGACAGCTGACCCAAACTGACCAAAGGGATATTCCATACTGTATGCTGTCATGCTCAGCAATAAAAAGCTCAGGGAAAGGAGTAGGAAGAGGGGAAGTTTGTGGTTGTGGTCTTTGTCTTCCCAAGCAACTGTTATGCATGCTGAGGCCCTGTTTCCCGGGAGGTAGCTGGACATCTGCCTACTGATGGGAAGCACTGAAAGAATTCCTTTCTCTGCTTTGGTCTCTCACGCAGCTTTTGCTTTCCTTATTAAACTGTCATTATCTTGATCCACAAGCCTTCTTGCCTTCCTTTTATTTTGTCCCCATCCTACAGAAGATGGGAGTGAGCAAGAGGCAAGGGTGAGTGCTGGCTGGGATCAACCCACCACAGACTTTAAATGGGCAGACAGTGAGATTGCATATATGTAGATG
Organism: Phoebastria nigripes; assembly: GCA_035582835.1. Taxonomy (NCBI): domain Eukaryota; kingdom Metazoa; phylum Chordata; class Aves; order Procellariiformes; family Diomedeidae; genus Phoebastria; species Phoebastria nigripes. The sequence goes on from JAYKAV010002803.1 coordinate 890,623, forward strand.
CACACACAAACACACACATATATGTATAAATGGATTGGCGTTGAGTTCTGTTTATTAAAAACAGTTTTTGCAATGGATTGCCATTGCTATAGCGTGAAGCAAATCATATCACAAATTAAAATGCATAGAAATAAGAACACATTTTTTCCATCTGGAAAAAAAACAATAAAAATATTTACAGACCTCGCTTCTCTGCATGAAAAATCCATGACCTGAAAAAGGCATTTGTTCACACTGTGGTTATGAGGCTTAGATCAACATTTTTTAAGTAGCTAAAGAATATCCCACGTCTTTTGGAAATGGAAATCCAATGGAAGTTTCCTATGGCAGATATCTTAAAACCAGAGGTAGGAAATTAACAAATTAAACAAATCAGAAAAGATTCAAAAGACCAGACCACATACTCTCTAACCATCAGTAAAACTCTGAAAACTTATGTATATCTTAAAATACTTATGCACATATATGTGCATTTACTATACTGCCAAAAATGTTTCTATTGCATTTGTTTTTTCAGGTTAATAAAATCAAAATTTGGAGAAGAGGTGAAACCCGTATGACATATCTGTCAAAATATTCATTACAAACAAAACTCTTTACACTTTTTAACAGTAGATGTTATTTTATGCACATGTTTTGATGATGATTATCTTTTTGTCATTCCTGGTTTGTAAGTACTCTTCTTGCTTAATTTGACAGCATTCATTCTCCTTCTCTAACTTTTAAAATGTGTATTTCTTCAGAAAAGCTAGCATTCTGTTGTCAAGTATATTTTTACTCTAGTAAGTAAATCATCACTGACCTTTTCTAGATTGTCTTTAATGTCCCTTATTTTACATGATTAACACTATGTAATTTATCGATCATCTTTTATTTCTTTGTAGCATTTAAGTACTGTATAATAATTAAAGTGCAGTTTATGCTGTAAATGTCATTTTTCTCCCACACATTTATTCCTGATGCAAATTTTTTTTTCCATTTTTTTGTTTTTTCCCCCACTCCAATGTCTTAATTGTTTTTTGGAATTAAGAAGTCATTAATGAAGGAGGTGAGAGAAATAAATATGAAAATTATTAAATTTGATCTGAATAAGATCCATAAGATGTCCCCTGTGTTTGAGTTGCTTAACTGAAAAGCTAGCACAGAAAATATCTCCGATATTTTCCCAGCATTTTAGTTTGGGACATTATACCTTAAAGTTGTACCATGCTGAAAAGTACAAAGTTGGACTGAATAGGTATTTTTCAAAGGAAAATGTCTACACAGCTAAATGCGTGGTAGATCATGATTAGAACTTCGAATTTAATTGAGTCAAGGTACAAACCCAGTAATGAACAAATGTAATACCATGTATTAAAAAGAAAATGCAGGCAAACATTTTTTTAGCTCGGGCAAACACTTTTTTGAGCTTTATTTGACAAAATGGTTCAGCACAGCTTAAAGCAGTATGAGAGGAGTTCTGAAATGGCACCTGCCTACTTATCCATTTGTAATATTGACAGAACACAGATTTGTAGTATGCAGAGTTGACAATTTCCAACCGGATGTTGAAGCACTTATCTACATGACAGGAATTGTGATCATTAGTTGCCATGCTTGAAAAGGATGTGGACAGATTCAATGTGGTTAGGTGCAATCAGTCCTGAAATTAATGCATAAATGGAAGAGACACTTTTTCATTATTGCCTACTTTGGGGGAAACAGTGGGTGCAGTACTGTCAGAGTTCAGACTGATAGATATTGATACAAATCATTTTTATATGATCTGCCTATTTATTAGAATTGCTTTTCTGCTCTCTATATGGAAGTCCATGATGCATTACATTCTGAACTTCCCAATGTTCAGATTGCTGTTCTCATTGCAAGAAATAATGAAATGGATTCATTACTTTATTCTTAAAATATTCTGATTTATTTTAGGACATAATATTTTCAATGATTTCATATACCCTTTTGTTGTCCAGTTCACTTATTTTACTGTAGAAGGGAACATATGATACRTATTTTGAAGACAAAAAATTTCAATAAATATTTTAAGAGTATGCGAGTCTGAGAAGATACAAAGTCCAAAGGTGTTTTCAGCATTAGTGAAACTCAGGATTGTTAATGTCATGACAAACACAAAGGAATTATGATTACAAGCAATCATTTCTTAGATAAGCATCTATGAAACAGAAGCATTTTGCTGTAGTTTTAGATTTTCTTTCAAAATTATGTTTTGCAAAACAAGGTTCTCTCACTTTGAATCCAGAAGTGCAAAGCTGAATCAAGTAATAATCTATTGGAACCTCAAATTTTGCATATGTGGGGGGTTCTCCTTTAGGTATTTATCTTTTGAATTCAGCAGATGAACCTGGGAAAACCTGAGTGCTGAAAGAAACTACTGTGAGTTCTCTGGACACAAAGATATTAAAAGGAAATTAACACTACTACAGTGATACAAGCAATCTGATTAATAATGATTTATTAGTCCAGGGCTGTAGTGTTACTTCTGGGCTTCAGGCCAGTATCATTTTGGACAGTTATACTTGTGGATGAAAAGAAGAAAATATATCCTTCACTGCTAGTTTTAAAAACAAACCAAACTATTTTTAAGGAGAATATAGGATTAGAACACTAAAAGTAGCAGCAGGAGGGCAAAACACTGGTAAGATACACAAACACAAACATATCATTAATGTAAATCTGAGAACCTCATACCTCTCTGGTATTTTCAGCTGGGTTTGGGTGTTTATGCTCATAAGAATGTTGCTTTCACCTCTACAACGTTATTTTTGAGAGAGAGAATTGTACATGATTTTCTTCCAATTTCATCCTATACCTTATTTCAAACATACAATATTTGGGTTATTACCCCTTATGTCTCTTGCTTCTCTGATAAATGCTTCTTCTGTCATTTCATCTTAGATCTGTAGGGACTTCACTTTTTATCTTTTTTGTTGTTTGCTTAGAGTATGTTCTGTGACTGATAAGGTGTTCTTCTCTGTACTAACTTCATGAAATAAATACCTGYTTATACACTCTTCCTCAAAATAAAAATTGCAACTGTTAAAGTTTTTTCTGCAGTATGCTTTGAAATAATTATTTTTGATGATCAGCTGTTTTCCTAGTGTATGGTAATTCTCTGTTCGCTATTGGAATCCACAAGCTCTGTATTTTCAGCTTGAAGGAAACAGGCAGAACTCATATATTCATGTACTGTAGCACAATAGTGCATAGCGATACCAGCTCAGATTCCCACAGCCAATAGAGATATATACAAACATAGTCATACTGCTTCTAAACCCAAGACTGACTTACTCAACACTAGCTTGTGATTATCTCTAATGATGTTCTACATTGTTTATGGACTTATATTAAATTCTATAAAAGTTTACACTAAAGAATATTTCTTGGGCAGTTTATGTTGGGCTGTGTAGCACCAACTAGCTTCTATGTTGTACGGGTAACGGTCATGGGGCAAGTACTTTTCATGATCCACTTTACCTCTGATAGACTCCTACTTCATACATATGGGGACGAGATCAGCAGCAGCTATTAATGTTGTGCTGTTCTTCTCTACCATGCAATACACTGGATAGCCTCAGAAGTAAAGCAGAAGAAATATAGTGTCAGAAGAATGACTAGACCAATAAAATGCAGATCCTTTGCTTCAGTCATGTATATTCACCCTCATATTACTGACCTGGCAATAAAAGTCCTTTAATTGGGTGACTAGGAACACCATTCACATTTGATGGGAATAATACATTACAGTGATAAGGGCAATTTAAGTATTTTTTTTTTCTATAGAATTGTTGTGGTTTAACCCGGCAGGCAGCCAAACACCACACAGCCGCTCACTCACTCCCCCGTCCCCTCAGTGGGATGGGGGAGAGAATCGGGGGGGGGGGAAAAAAAGTACAATTCGTGGGTTGAGATAAAGACAGTTTAATAAAACAGAAAAGGAAGGGAAAATAATGATGATAATAATAATAATAATAATGATGATAGAATATACAAAATGAGTGATGCACAATGCAATTGCTCACCACCTGCTGAGCGATACCCAAGCAGCGATCGCTACTTCCTGGACCACGCCTCCCATTTATATGTTGAGCATGACATCATGTGGTATGGAATACCCTGTTGGCCAGTTGGGCTAGCTGTTCCGGCTATGCTCCCTCCCAGCTTCTTGTGCACCTGGCAGAGCATGGGAAGCTGCAAAGCCCTTGACTAGTAGACTACTTAGCAACAACTAAAAACATGAGTGTGTTATCAACATTCTTCTCATACTAAATCCAAAACACAGCACTAGGAATAAAATTAACTCTATCCCAGCCGAAATCAGGACAAGAATATTTCTTTATTTTATTACTTATGCCAGGAAAGCTGCTATTTGCTTGATACAGTGTTAAAATGCAAAGAAAAACCAAACAGCCATATTCTAGGCTGAGAATGAGTTAAAACAATATAAGTAAAGTCAGAAAGAAAGACAATAATGACACTGATCCAGGGAACATAAGATTTCTGGTAGTTTATTTGAAAGAAACATTGGTTCTACCTTTGAACATTTTCCAAAGCTGCAACAGCAAGAGGTCATATTTCTCCAACATCCAGTTTCATAGAGAACAAGGCTAATGTTCCTTGCTAGCCTAAGTCACAGTAAGATCTACTCCACATCACATTACTTTTATCATCAAGATCAGCACTGAGTAACTTCCTTAGCTGAAAATGATTTTGGCATGATTTAAAACAAGCTGCTCATTAACAACTTTCTTTAGAGGGAGAACATGGATGACAACCTTGAACTTGTTCAGATTTTCCAATAAGACAGCCTTCCAGGCTTCAAGAGCTTGCAGACCTCTTTAGATGAATAATATTTCTCTCAACCGAGGTCTTCCTCGCTATGTAAGATCCATCCAGAGTTGAAGGAGGAAGCATTCATCAGAACTTGAGACATGTAGAATTAGATAAGGAATGATGAATACCTCTAGGAGGTTCCAAAAATCATGAAGATGCATGGGCAAATTATGGCTACCATCTATATTGTATGTGCAGAAGCTGTTTGTTAAAATAACATGGAAGTGGTCTTTTTGTCTCCTCTACACCTCTCACAGCTTTCTTTATCTTCTTGACTGCTTTACTTCCTTTGCAAACTCCTCTTCTTTCCCTGCTTGTCCCTAAAATTTTTATCGGACTTCTCTCATTACCCTTTCCATATTCCCATCCTCCTTGCTTTGTCTCCTTCGACAGATATTTATTCCAGTGCACTCAGTTCTGGAAAGTGTCATAGAATCATAAAACTATTTAGGTTGAATGGGACCTCTGGAAGTCATGTAATCCAACCTCCTGCTCAAAGACGTTCAATGAGAGTAGGTTGCTAAAGACTGTATCCAGATGACTTTTGAATAAATATCTCCAAGGGTATCTCTAAGGAACAGGGGCAACCTGTTCCTGTAACTGACCAAATTAATGATAAAGAAAAAAATCCCTTAAATGTATTCCAACCTTCCCATGATATAAATTGAATCTGTCTTCTATTGTCCTATCATTATGCACCCTAAAGACGAGGTTTTGGCTCCATCTTCTCCATATCTTCCAATTAGGAAAAGAGTATCCTGATCAATCCCTGATAAGCCTTCTGCTCTTAAGACTGAAAACTGCCAGTTCTCTCAGCCTATCCTGTTCTGTCATATACACCTAATTACCTTGGTGGCCTTACACTAGACTTTCTCTGGTATGTCAATGTCTTTCTTTTACTGGAGAGCTCAATGCTGGACACAGTACTCTAGATTTGGTTCCACAAGTGTTGAAAGGCAGGGGAGGAGGAGGGGAAGTAATACTTCCCTTTATCTGCTGGCAGCACTCTTGCTAATCCAGCCCAGGATGTTGCTTGTCATCTTTGCTGCAAAGGCACACTTCTGATTCAACTTGTTGTCACCAGGACCCCCAAGGTCTTTTCTACAAAGCTGCTTTTTATCATGTACTAGATGATTCCTGCCCAGGTGCAGGACTTTACACTTAACTTTGCTGAACATCATGAGGTTCCTGTCAGCCCATTTCTCCAGGCTGTCAATGTCCTCCTGAGTAGCAGCCCTACTTCCCAGCAGAGCAATTAGTACAGAATCTGTACTAGGAGGTTCAAAGGTAGAAAAAGGAATTTTCTATAGGCCATACTTAATAGTTTCTCTGTTCATTTTACAGAGGTCTGGTACTGTTTGTTCATTTCCATCACCCTTTCCACTGTAAAAGGGGACCAGTAAAGAGATGCTTATGTCTCTTCTGACTAGAGATAGGTCCTTTAAACAGAGGATTTCTTGGTGTAGCACAGCTGCATGGTCTTGGCTCAGTTTTACTGGAAAAAAATTTTGGTATAGCATAAGAAAGTAGACAAGCTAAAACTATGTGAGATAAAAAAGGTAAARAAGAAGACAATAGTATAATTGTTGAGACAGCAGTCATTAGCAGCTCAAGGACTCAAGAAGAAAAACACTTACCTGAAAGAGTATAAAACATTAAAAATCCCCTCAAAGAACTGAATGGTGGTGATTAATGTATTCCTAGCAGTAATGGAGGTTGACCTTTCCCCACCTGGCATATGACTGCCTGGTCACAGAGATCCATTAGTTGTCTCATTGGGCTTTGTGAGCAAACTGATGCTTGGTCGAGAAAGTATTAGTTCCTGACACTTGTTCTTTGAGCATCAACCAATAAACAATTGTACTGTACTTTTAAGTTGTGTTTATCTTGCACGCAGAGTCACTGTGTCTGGCGAAGGATATCCAAGGAATAGAGACCCAGAGAGGAGGATTACAAACCAGCATTGCAAGAAGATTGTTGCAGACTACGTAGATGTTCAGTCTGAAGGTCTTTATGTGCTTTACAGAGATAGCAAAGATGAGAACACATGCTGCATGACTGCCTATTCCTACACCAAGGAGTTTCCTTAAGCAAGTAGTTTCCATCTCCTTCTCAGCTTGGTTTCCTTTTCTCCAGCAAGTGTGTATGACAGTTGGGAACACCAGCCAATGCCTCGCCTGCTGTGTGTTAAGGACAGAATGCAGCTCTCACCTTCCTGGCAACTGAGAAGGCAGATAAAAGGTATAAATCCACCTCCTGCAGCTCTAAATACTTTCATTTTGACTGGATGAAAAAACCCAAAACAAACAAACAATGGAAAAGGCTGCCTCTCACTAAGGATATTTTTGGTCTTCAACAATTCATTCTTCACCATCCTCAGTCTTCTGTTGCAAATAGGAGCAATTTTGTGATATTCCTTATTCCTCTTCTCTGGGGACACAAAAGCAAGGAGAGAGTAGTCTTCTCATCTCTAACAAACTGTTTCCTCTATACGCCAGAAGATTATCTTAACTGTTCTTCTGGTCCACTTCCTTTTGAACTTAGTACTTGGAAGAGCACAGAACTGATTTTAAGCACTGTAAGGAAATACTTGAGCCACATTATTCATATAAATTATTTTCTCTTTTGATTTATGTAATATGTGTGCCTGAAGTGGATGATTTGTTTCATTGAGATCACTATAAGAAAAAAAACCAAACAATGTTAAAATTAAGCATTAATAATTCATACATTTTTAGACATTTGTTTCAGTTAAATAAAATAGAAATGTAGCCACATAAAAATCCATACAGTTTTAAGCTGATTAGATCAATAAAGTATGATCTCATGAAGGATTTTATTATTATTCTTCCTTTCTATGCTAACTGACTTCAGAAAAGCACTTTCTGTACCTATTTTGTGTTGAATACTGCAAAACTGTTAAGTGGATTTATTGTAAGATCATTCAAAACATTCTATTAGTTCAAATAAACTTATTTCTTAAGATTTAGTATTATAGATAGTTATAAAAATGACAAAAAAATAAAAATAAACCTAAACATTCTCTCCAGATGGTTTAACTTGGATAAAATATCAGCATCAGCCTTCATAGTGGAATAAAAGGTTTCAACTTTTTTTTCAAAATCTGCTGATTTCATTAAAAAGTGTTTCTAGAACTTACAGCTGCAGAGGTGAATCTGGAGAAACTCATGTCACAATATCCATCTGAGTCTATAAAGACCTTGAAAAAGTAGTCGTGAGGAAAACAGTACTTAAAGAAAGGGTTAGATATGTACTAACTTTTTCAGTGATGATGAAACATGACAAGTGTCTTTTAATGGGGGTTGGCAGAAAAGCATGACAAAGGAAACAAGTAAGTCTGAAAGCATAAAAAGAAAAGGGAACTTAAAAAAACCAAATGTACTTACAGCCTGAACATCACCATCTATTGCCAGTAGCATCTTATTTTGCCATCCCACTATGAAGAATTTCATCTTTAGGCACAACTTGGGAGAACTTCAATATAAAGCTAACAAGACACACCTATCTATGTCATCTTAATAAAACTCATATCAGTGCCTCTAAATAATCTATATACAACCAGAATGAAAGATTAAATTTAACTTCATTATCAAATTTGCAAAATCTGGAGCAAGACTAGCTACAGAGAAGGAACAAGCATATACTTAAATTCAACATATTCATGTTCTCTTCTGATTAAAGCAAAATATAATCAGACAATTTGAATATGTAGTACCATATCCACACAATGATGTAGATTTTTACAACTGAAAAGTAGAAACTGTGCTTACTGAAAATTATCTTGCAATGGTATTACATATATTCCTGTTCTGATACTAAAAAACCCCTACAAATTCAATATGTGTAAGTCCCATATTCTTCCAACTGTATCAATAGTGAGGAAGGTGAAGAAAGAACTGGGAAAGCTACATCCTGGTTTAAAAAAAATGCCATCTGACTTTGAATTAAAACTGTCCTAGAATTGTAACCACTGTAGAATTGAAGTCACAACCAATTTTCACATAGTTTATAAAAGCTGCTCACAAACTGAAGTTGGGGTTACAAAAAAAAAAAGATTTTTGATGAAGCTTTAGTTGGAAGGCAGATTTATTTATTAATGGTATGTCTTGTAGCTTCCTTTCCTTCTCACGAGGTGTGGAGGGTGCAATTTCAGTGACTCTGCTGTAACTCTTCTATAACTCTTCCACTGATGCTTTAATGTCAATCAGTCCTGTCTCTCTGTAGTAGGTGACTGTCCCCCTAGCACTGCAATTCTATTCATTCAATTCATATTGAATTCTATTGCTGTATTAAAAGGACAGTTGGCTAGCATAGGGAAGACAGGGTTGATTGACTAGGCTTCTGTGCAAGAATTACAGTAGAATTACAGCACAGATGCAGAAATTGCAGCCTGCTGCTCCGTGGAGGAGTTTGAATGGAAATGGTACTGGGAGAGAGGAATTGCACCTATCAGAGMCATTGCTGATAGTAGGAAAGTCTCCCTTAAATTAATCCTCATTAAAAACAATTTGGGAAAAAATTATGAAATCTAAACTTCATTTTGAAGTACAATGGTTTTGAAAAATAATAAAAAATCATTAAAAGAGACAGTCTTTTTTAAACCACTGTTTAAAAAACTGTTTTTCTAAGGATTGTAGCAATGTTATACTGTTCTGACAGCAGTACTACTCTATAGCTTTGATCATCTAAATATCTGGGATATATTAAAAGCTAAACTGCAGGTTTTGTGAGGAGAAACAGTTGAAGTGTATTCATTAAAACATAGTTTGGCATTTCCATCCTGATTCTTCATTCCAATGACAATTTAAAAAACACACATACATAGTTTCCTTAAAATGGTATTGCTGAATTTAAGTACAGAATAAGCAGATATTTTAGGGGAAATTCAGATATGTTATTAACATCCACAGACCAAAATCACTTACTTTAAAACCAGACAGATCTTGATTATTTTTTTCCAAATGGCTTTTGGAAGTGATTTAACAGAATTTTAATGCTTCTGAGTTAATAAATTTGTGTTATCATAGTTATATTTTAAGATATTAGGATCATTACTGCATATGGGGGCATAATATAATAATTCAAAAACCTCACTGACTATCATCTTGCTTTAATTTGCTGTGTGATGAAATTCACAAAGATATTGCCTATGCTATGAGAGATACATTTAGTAAAAGATTTATATTATCCATCTATATGAGTATCTTTAAAGTATTTTTGCAGTGTCATAGCTTTCAGCTGCTTCCATTTCATTTTGTGATACAGTAGTGATCATATATGATATTATATAAAACATATATTAACTCAGTAGATTCTTCCATCCAAAGCCTCCAAACTAGAATACTTGTTTCTACAACTTGTAGCTTACTACTATTGTTACTGTTTTTACCTCTTTGATCCCAATTCTATTATTGTAACTATTTACATTTTTTTCTCTTTGTCAGTTTTAGACAGTTTTGCTCCCTGAAATAAGTAAGATGTACTATACATTCACATCAATACATAACAAAATTTAACAGGATTTATTCTTTATACAAAGTACCTGCCCAGAACAGACTATGTATACAGTTTTACAGGAACAGTAGTACAGGCTTTGATTAACTGTTCCCCAAACTAATAATACTGATAGCAGTTCTCTAGTATCTTGGCTTATACTTTTTAGTATGGATATAGATAATGTTACTCAAACGAGCCTTTGGAATATCTAGAAGCCTTTGATCTCCCTGATCATAGTTATTCTATGCACAGTTATGTGACTGCCGCATAGTTATGACTGGATAAATTAATGTTCTGCTCCTGGCAAGGAACAAAAATCTCAAGATCCTGAAATGTATATGTTTTTGACATAAAGACAGAGAGGATCCAGTGCGTGTTTGTTCTGGTGCTTTTTTACCCTCACTGCTAAATTATTAACTCTTCTACTCTGGAAAGTTCATTGGCATTATTTCATCCTATACATATTGCTTGTGTTTGGTTGTTTGAACAAGATAGTTCACCAGGTGACACTACATAACATACTATTTGCCTAGTCTGCACTTAGCATTACACTTCACTCTGCAGAGCTTCATGACAGAAATAGTGCCAATCCAAATGGTGAGCTAAATAGTTTCCATGCTTACATTTCAGTCACACTTCAGGCACACAAGAAGGCTCACATCAGCTCTTTTGATGAGGTAGATCTGCAGCGTATGGCTGCAGACTGGGAGAACCACAGATATTGTGGTTTTCCAAATGATGACAGTGCTGTTTGTGCTTCCTCCTCTTTCTTTTCTCCTCCACTTTGCCTTATCCCCACAGACCTCAGCTTCATGCTTCTTCACTGCTACCTCTGTTGTCCTGGTACAGCTGTGGACTTGAAATGGGATACTACACCACCTAATGGGAAGGGCCCAACTGTAGAAAGAAGGTTATATTTTTAACCCAATGAGTTTTCCCATCCAGTTCATCACATGTCCACAGAAGGACCTGGACAGTCAGAGTGCAGAGAGTGTAGTGCAGGGGCAGGATCAGCCAGGTAAAGGCAACTTAAACCAACATTTCTTTTACAAAATTGTTTTTGCTTTCTAGCAACCTATTGCCAGCATGTTGGACTGAGACAGAAAGAAGGTGTCATGGTCTTCTCAGGAAACATGAGGTCCCAGAACCATAGCAGGGAAGTAGGAAACACGGTCTTTCCTGGGAAGTGACACTTTTACCACAACTGGCTTCTACCTTATCCAATAATTCTCTTAGTAGAATCGTTAACACATCTTAAATCATACGATACTGTATTTACTTTCTTGATGAAAGTCTAGTAATAAAGGTCTAGTATGTATCTCAGATGAAATGAAGGGATGAATCCCCTCATTCTCAGATGAATGAGGGGATTGAGTGCTCCCTCAGTAAGTTTGCAGACAACACCAAGCTGGGCAGGAGTGTCGWTCTGCTCGAGGRTAGGAAGGCTCTGCAGAGGGACCTGGACAGGCTGGATTGATGGGCTGAGGCCAACTGTATGAGATTCAACAAGGCCAAGTGCCGGGTCCTGCACTTYGGCCACAACAACCCCATGCAACGCTACAGGCTGGGGGAAGAGTGGCTGGAAAGCTGCCTGKCGGAAAAGGACCTGGGAGTGCTGGTTGACAGCTGGCTGAACATGAACCGGCAGTGTGCCCAGGTGGCCAAGAAGGCCAAYGGCATCCTGGCCTGTATCAGAAATAGTGTGGCCAGCAGGAGTAGGGAGGTGATTGTGCCCCTGCACTCGGCACTGGTGAGGCCCCACCTCAAATACTGTGTTCAGTTTTGGGCCCCTCACTACAAGAAGGACATTGAGGTGCTGGAGCATGTCCAGAGVAGGGCAATGAAGCTGGTGAAGGGTCTGGAGAACAAGTCTTATGAGGAGCAGCTGAGGGAAATGGGACTGTTTAGCCTGGAGAAGAGKAGGCTGAGGGGAGACCTTATTGCTCTCTACAACTACCTGAAAGGAGGTTGGAGAGAGGTGGGTGTTGGTCTCTTCTCCCAAGCAACTAGAAATAGGATGAGAAGAAATGGCCTCAAGTTGCGCCAAGGGAGGTTTAGATTGGACATTAGGAAAAATTTCTTTACTGAAAGAGTGGTCAAGCATTGGCACAGGCTGCCCAGGGAAGTGGTGGAGTCACCATCCCTGGAAGTATTTAAAAGACGTGTAGATGAGGCGCTTAGGGAGATGGTTTAGTGGGCATGGTGGTGTTGGGTTGACGGTTGGACTCGATGATCTTAGAGGTCTTTTCCAACCTTAATGATTCTATGATTCTATGAAATGCTGGTAGAAACATATCCATTTTTTCTTGTTTATTAAGTTCCTTACTTGTTCAGTTCTAGCTATTATTAGGTGGTTTCTTCAAACTGTTTAGTGTCTTTAGTGTCTTATAAAGTATCTGGAAGCTTCTTACATAAATATTAAGTAACAGGGATATCAGCGTGGCACCAAGAATTACTCTCTGCCACAAAAAATTTCATGGAAGGGGAACAATTATTATCAATCTGCTTAAGATTTCTCTAGAAGATAACAAAGCCAGAGAAAAACACTTATCTTTATCAAATTTTATAACCAAATGTAGGAACTGCTCTGACAATGAAATTAAGTTTGTTCTATAAATATTGGCTGGCATTACTGATAATTTATTATTTGCTTCTTTATTGACTGAGTCCTGGACTGGTTTTTGCTTGTTTTGYTGTTTTGTTTTTTTCTTTTATCCAAGACTGTTGTCAGACTACATTTACAGTTTTGTGGAAGAGTGGAGGACTCAGGCTGCTAAAGTTAATTTCCTTGTCTTGCTTTTCCAAGGCTAGGTACAAATTATATGCAGTCTTGCATTAATAAAAAAAAAGAAAAAGATAAAAAGAAAAAGAAATAAAAGCATAACCTAGGTAATCAAAATCCTTTAGTATTATTCGACAATAATTTTATTTTTATGGTATAAAGACTGACCCTGTTTCTTTTCAGAATTTTGAACAGAAGTAATTGTTAAATGGATTTCATTATCTCTGTCTACTAATAAACCTATACSAGTAGTAAGATTTTGTTCTTTGCTAGGGTTTTTGGTTGTTTTTTTTCCCCAGAAGCTAGGCCTTATTTTTCTTAGTCCTGGGACCCAAGATTTTAGTGTATTGTCTTCAGTTTCTTGTATCAATTCTGTGCTCTTCATAATTTCCTGGTTTTACTGTTTGCTTAATATTTTCCCATTTTATTTCTAATTTCGACCTTCACTTTGATACAAGTGAACTTCCATCAAATTTGTCCTGTTTCTTGAGAGAGGGTGTTTTCTTATCTGTGGGCCTTGCTTGAACTGGATAGCAGTTCTTTTCTCTCAAAGATATCTCAAACCACAGGTGAAGACATTCTTGGTTTTTTGTTTGGTTTCTCAGGGGAAGTTATGTTAATTATTATTCTGTTACTTGAACTCTTTAACTTATAAGGAAGGTCATTCAGAAGTCTAATGAGAAAGTGTGTGACATTATGCTTTCAGTATGCATTCTCACCTTTATTGGAAGGATTTATTTGTAAGCAAGTTACACTGCCTTTGCCAGTTGAGCAAACGTAAAGCTGTGTAAGCTCCCTAGCGTGGATGCAACTATACCGTATGAAAATAACATATACTTGCACAGATTAGGCTTTATCTGTTCAGAAAAGGTTTCACAGTGTAGCTTATTCCATTTTGACTATACAGGTACAGCTAAAAAAAAAAGTCATCAATTTGCTTTGCTTTAAGCTGAGTCACATTTAAGCTGTACAATATAATACTGCCCTTTATCAGAATTAGGTAGGAAGGTGTTTTATGTTGCCAGGTTTATGCATTGAAGGCTGAATTTTTTCAATGCATAGAGTTGGATCTGTATCAGGTTTTAGGATGTATAGTCCAAGAGTTAACCAAATTCTGGAACAGACTACTTAAGCAAATAATTGATAGCATATTACSACATTTGATTGTTTCTTTACTATCTGAAAACAAAAACAATCAGTGGGATAATATAAAAAAGACATAACAGTGAACATATKKATAGTGCGATGTTGCAATAATTTTCACAAAAGAATGTGAATATGCTATACAAGCACATGTGTGACTGTTTTAATAAGTAATGACCTTTTACATGCCTCACTGATACCTGCACAAAACCTGTGTGTGTATCTCACTAGTCTAGACAATGTTATTAATGGCTTCAGTTAATATGAGATGTAGACTGGGATATGGACAGGAGCTATCTGGTTTACACTTATTCTAGAAAGAAAAGAAATTCTAGAAAGAAAGAAAGAAAAATAAAGCAAGCATAACAGTTTGGAGGAAGTTATTAAGGCTGAAAATAAAACTAGCTAACACCCCTGAGATTTGTTAGATGTTCCTTACTTAGAATTCAAAGTTAGCTTAGTTTCGGAAATGTAACTGTTACTGGTTGATCATTTCACAACAATGATTCGGAGTGCTTTCTTTTCTCCTACCTACTTAGAAAGTTGCAGCCTTTTCTTCCAGATATGGATATTATAGCTATCCCTGCCTTTATTATCTCTTAATTAGACTTCTGAGAGCACTCTCTGTAAAAATATTATTACTGAGTCTATTCAGAGACTGAAGCTGGAGTTGGATGTGCTGCTTTTGTGACATCTGTAACAGGTTAAAATGCTATGTGCCTATCCCACTTATCTTTCATTTGTTAGTTTTCTTTCCCTCCCTTCAGAAGTTACYGCTTTGACAGCTCTTCTTTATGTGACATTCTAATCAAGTTCTGTCAAAGTGAGGAAAAACTCATTATTATTAAATATGTAAGACTATTTGTATTGTCTAGACAGAATCATTTTAGAGAGCCGTGATACATGGACATCTGCCAGCAAAGCAGAGGAGGTCAAATGACGAAGCAGTGAGCCTCCATGTGTGACCTGGGAAAGATAACCTCCTTGCCGAGCTCCACTGCAGCCAGAGCAGTTTGCCTGACCATGCTGATGTGGTCTATAGCAACCCTCAGTACTTTGGGTTCTGCACTAAGTCTTTTTTTCCACATGCTGCTTAATTTGTGTATTTTGACTTTAACATACTAATGGAGCTACACCTTTCCTTACCTGAAAGGTTTCCTCACTTTTTCACAAATGAAATGAGAATAAGGTTATCTACCCTTTTTTGTATTTTAAGAATCTAGAGGTAAAAGTGCTCTACAGCACTTCATGATGATTTATTTGTTGATACACCACCAGCAAGCATTCTCTGATATGCAGCTTGAACTTTTCCATTCTTAGTTTAATCCTATTACTGCTGTTTAAATCCCTGTTTATCACCCTAAGTGATTCTTCTCCTGCCTTGGATTTACTCTCCCAAGATATTCAGAGACTGTTATCAAGTCCCCCCATTTCAGCAAAGAGTAAGCCATGGTATATTATGCATATTTCATAATTTTAATTCTCTATTCTTCTACCTGCCCTACAGTTTTGTGATAGTTTGTGTTTTCCAAAATATCTTTAGATTGTAGGTAGGATTTTGGTAATAAAAAACATGCAAAACAGCATGCATTTCAGCTCTGCTTCTTGAGCCACACAAAACCCAATGAAATAAATAGCTGGTTTTATACTGGGTGCAAAGAGAAGAGCTATTAGGTTATCCTACAATGTGTCTCTTTTCTTTAAAAACAACCAAAACCAACTGTGCCTTTATCATTTGTGTCTGTAATGTTAATTAAGTTCTATTACAAATACTTGTCCAATTCACTGTTTGCTGTGATCAGTCCAATAGTTGTTACTATTTAATGGCTGTATTATCACAGTGCATAGAAACCCAACTCAGGAACTGAGATCCATTCATGTCAGGCACTAGACGAACACAACAAGAAGACAGTCTTTTCAGCAAGGAACCCACAGTCTAAATAAGYCCAAACAACTAAGAAAAAATGGCAAACAAGAAATGAATTAAGAACAAGACAGGAATTAGAAGGAAACAAGGAGGCAGAGTGGTCGGCATGATGGGCAGCGATTTCAGATATGGAGAGTCCTGGGGCTCTCTTAACACAGTAGCTTGCTGTCTCTCATTAAGCATATGTTTCAAGTAATCTCCTTTCAAATGCTTGCCATAAAAAAACTTGCATGTTTCATTTTCTACATTTCTGATCTCTCCAGATGACACTGTATTAATTCTCTGTCCTAACTGATGCATGCTTTGTTACTTTTCTCTACCTATTTCTTTGATTTGTATTTGGTCGTCTGTCTGCAGTATTCTCCAATCTTTGCAGATAACAGGGTAACATATTGATAATATTTTACACATTATGGAAATTTTAGAATATATTTTAGAAACAGTAGATACATTACAACATCTATACCGGAGTACATATGAGTAAAGATTTTTTGTTGTTGTTGTTCATTTTACAGAGGAACACACCAAAGCAGATAATTGTTGCTTACAAAGGACGCATATGGGTAACCCTGAGTTCCAGCAACCTTTCCTTTTAAAAAGGAAGTTACACAGTGCTACATCCTGTGCACATCCTGAATGTACATCTGCTGCTAGGCAAAGGTTAACACCTACACAAATTGGTGTAGCTCTTTTGTTAAAGAAAACAGAAATGAACCAAGCGTACACACACACACGAAACAAACAAGCTAGTACTCTGGATTGCTGGGCCTATAACATCATCTTTACATATTTAGAGTCCAAAAAAATAATCACAGGTGTTGTGGTTATTTACAAGACAAACAATTTTCAGCTTTACAAATTTTTATGTAAAATTTATGAAAGCCAAGTCCAGATTTTATCACCTAAAAGGTCTCTATCATCAGAAGAGTCCTATTATTTTATATTAATCTTCCCCCAAAGGGTGAACAACCTCAGGAGTCTGGTCAGGATTCGTGCTCAGCCACAGCTTTGAAGAGAGGAGTAAGATCCAGGTTAGTTACTAGTCCACAAGTACTGTCAATATTTCAGT
>JAYKAV010002804.1:0-64823 GCA_035582835.1 Phoebastria nigripes
GTGGAGGCTCTGGGTTCCGGGACGGGCTCGCGCATTTTTCGGGCACGCGTCGGTTCGGCAACACGTTCGTTCAGTGGGYGGTGAGCAGTTGCATTGTGCATCACCTGCTTTGTATATTCTATTGTTGTTGTTGTTAACACTGTTATTATTACTGTTGTACTTTGTTTTATTTCAAATATTAAACTGTTTTTATCTCAACCCGCGAGTTTTCCTACTCGTGCCCTCCCGATTCTCTCCCCCATCCCACCGGAGCGGGGGGGTGGGCGAGCGGCTGCATGGTGTTTAGGTGCTGCCAGGGTTAAACCACGACACCCACGTAAAGCAATCCACACATGGCAAGGGATCCAAGATGCTTTASAAGCAAACCCAGCTCATTACAAAATAGAGAATTTTCTGAAACAAACACTTGTGTTTATTTTAAGGATTTTTTTTTCTCTTTTCACTCAAAGGTTTTTTTTTGATCTTTATCAGTATTAAAATAATCCTGTTTTAAGAAATTTAGATTTTTCTCTTTTGAGATGGAAACTAATTTAACACAGTAAATCCCAGTATTCTGATAAAAATGGCTCACTTGGTTAAACCTCTTCATAAATCCCAGGGAACAAATACCAGCAGAAGCATTAACAGATTGAAGTGAAGCTAGATGCATCATTTATTTTTCAGTAACTTTAGGCTAGCCAACCCCCCAAATTCATATGTTTTCATCCTTTTTCTTGTGATTTGGTTATCTAATGTAATCATTACGTAGTGATGTGATATGATGTAATATTCCTTTGCTCACACCTGGTATTTCATTCCAGTCGTTCCAAAGGAAACCTCCCAACCTGCTTAGAGCAACCTGCTAGAAAGCAAACTCATTATTCAGAGACCTGCTTTACTTAGATGTCCTTTCTGCTCCCAAGTAAAAGCCATCCTAGTCATGAGAGTTGTTGACCCCCTGCCTATACCTGGCAGCATTTATCAATCCAACTGTTAGTCCAGAACAGTTTCTTTTGACTTTGTTAAGATCTAGTGAACATTCAAAGTGACCAAAAGAGAGTCAGACCTGCTGCAGACCTGCTGCAGACCTGCTGCTGCCTTCCTAGTCCTGTACTCCTGGTGCTTGTGCCTAACCTACTGCACAGCTGTGGCTGACAGTGGCAGCAAGCAGGAGCTTGGGCTGAGACCTTCATTCACCCCAGTAAGTTGATACATCCCCCCTGAAATAAACACGCAGACCAGAATATTACCATAAGTAGGCCCATTATGTGAGACAGCTAAGAAATTAGGGGAAAACAAAGCAAAACCTGGCTCCATAAAATCTGGTTAGTAGTTTTTGCTAGAAAATGCTGGCAAAACAAAGATTTTATTTGTGTTGTTTCATAGAGATTGGCTGAGACTAAATGACTGAAGCTGAGCAAGGATCGACGTGTATGCTTGATTTACATGTGCTCTGCCCAAAACCACCTTGATGTTCATGTGTGAGTTTAAATGTTCCCAAAGTCTTTGCAGAAGCAAGTCCCTGAAAATTAACTTTCAAAGGTTGGTAATGTATTTCCCCAGAGCTCATATTTACATCCCTGTTGTTTGGCTTTGCTCATTATAGGATGCATCCTTCTCTCCTGATTAAGATGTTTATGAGATATGTACAGTCAGATAAGCACAAATAACTGAGATAGATTGATTTATGAGTTACCAGCCTTCAGTAACCCCTGATGATTGATGCAGTCTTGGTGTGGTTTGGGTTGCATCTCCAGTGTAGCCACTTGGAGTTGGCTGTACCTTTCTTGCAGCTCTCCTTCCCCTCTGGGAGGGAGAAAGGACCATCCCTGAAGTCTGAACCTGGCCTCTGAATTTCTGCACTCTTTTAAGTTTGCTTTTATTGGTTGTATTTGAGACATCGCATATAGGGACTTAGTAGTGGGGCATTGACTATCACTGAATATTGGGGCTTCTTTGTTTGGTTTTAGTTCTATAGCTGCATTTTAGTTAGTCCTCTTTTCCATCATTTAAGTCATATTAAAATACAACATATGTTTTGGAACAGAAAAYTAAATGTACCAAAGCAATTTGAAAACTAATAGCTATCAGGAGCTAAATTTAAGTCTGCGAGCAGCCTAGGGGTTTGCTGTTCTTGCGGACAAGTTTTCAGAAAACTCTCTGGGTAAGATGCAGAAAGGTTGCATCATTGCCACAGCTCTGGCTGGCAAAACATGCCATAAAAGCAGAATCCCGTTGCTTAGCGACTCATGAAAGATGATTAACCCTTTCCCAGCACTGCCCAATATTTGTACAGAAGCCCTCCTGAGGCATCTTTGTGGACAATAATTGAATATTAAGAAACTACTCTAATATCTTTAGCTACGAGATGTATTGATTTATTCATCATTAATGTTAAATGAAGGACCGTCTTAATCTAACCATTAGTTACTGAAGGAGATCACTTAATCAAAAGTCATTCTTCCATAGTATGACATGCAATTATTGCAAAGGAAGGATCATATAATTACAGTAAAGATGTAGTAAGAAGTGATTAAAAATAATTTGGGGGTGATGGTGGTTAATGCTAATGCTGATATTTCTTCATATGAACTCAAGTATTTCTAAAACTTCTGCTAGGTTTAAAGGCTGAGTCCATGTATTGACATTGCTCTTGCACAGGGTGCCTTAAAGCAGAGTTTGGTAGCAACGGTAGTTAGGGAAGTTCCTCACCTCTCATCTCCTTCCAGTGCAACAGGGAAATTAGAAAGGCCATTTCAGTCTGAAAACACTCCTTTTAATTAAAAATGGAATTAATCTCTGAGGTTGATGGGCTGCAAAATTTCAATTTTCTTCTTTGAAAGGTGTCTGAAATTCAGCAAGAGTTGATAAGCAGGAATGTGTGGGTGTGGTGGGTGTGTTTGGTTTCACCTGGTGTCGCCCTTTTGCAGATACTACAGTGCAGAAATTTTCTATATGGTGTTACTAATATGTTCCAGCACTTGGGTTGATATATTTTTCAAATGTGATCGCTTTGGATGGTGTTCACCTCATCCAGCTTGAGCTGTCTTAAAATTGGATGTGGAGTCAGTCTAGCCACCTACAGTCGGAGCAAGAGGAGCAATTCTGATGGGTCATTCATTATTACATCTCTTTTAAACATACCCTTGGGTGGGCTGAACTGCCCTGGTTTGCCCTCTTCTGAAAGCAGCCTGGAAAGACCATTGCGCTCCAGCCTACAGTGAGTGCTGGGTGAGATGAGCCCAGCCCTCTGGTTTTAGTGGTGTCTTGTGCGGCATTATTTCCACAAGGATGGCTTTCTAGTGTTCAGTGTGCTGCTTAATAACAGTGACAGAGCAACATGGTTTTCAATTGCAGCGGTGGAAAAAACCTCACATGGGAACAGAGGTTAAGGCATAGATAGAGGATTTTAAATTGCAACGGCCTCTCTTTGTGAAATTAGCTGGTAATAAAGGCAAGAATTCCCCTGGAGCAAGAAACACTCTGGGTTTCACCTCTCCCCCTCGCAGTGTTCCAGCAGCAGCAATTAGTTTCTGTAACTATTGGCCCTCAATTCTGGTAGCTTGAGAGGCGGTTGGGGCTGTTGACTTCCGAGAACAGCTGCTGCATACACATGAATCTGCGTGCAGCAGCATCCCAAGCATCTTTACGTCTCTGCTGTCATCAATAGAGAAAACTATCTGAACTAGAAATATTTTGTATTTGGTAGTGTTGAGATTGTGTTCTCCTCTTGTTTGCAGGTGGGTTAACTCTGTGACCTTAACAGAGACTCGTAAGGCATCAGAATCAATCCAGATGACAACTTGCCCTGAATACAACCTTTCCTATGACATACCTGAATGCAGTCCCTGTGTTTCTTAATCTGTCCTTATTCAGTAATATTGTGTCTGCTCCTATCAGGCAACTACAGAAACTGCTGGAGATCTTGTTTCCCAAATGTCTTCTCCTGATGCATTTAAGACTTTCGGCTCCAGAGAGCAGCCTGTGTGATAAACAAGCTGACTGCGTGCCGCGTGGTGTTTTGCACTACTGCTTTTCATATGAGTCTCCATGCCACTGAGAGATCTCAAGGGACATTAATACTGTAACAGAGGCACGAACCAATGCAGATACTTCTGAATTGTTAGGCAGATTATTTACTGCTGTTTTGAACATGCTTTCTTAACTCACCAGCAGCAAAAAGAAACTTGTGCCCCCAGTATCTGAGCTGTTTTCTTTCACTGCTGTCAGTAAGGAGATGGAGCTTGCAAACTGGGATGTTTTGGCATTTCACTAGAATGGATTTGACTTGTCTGAAATACGATTTCTGTTGGTGCCTGTCAGAGGAAATACCCATTTATCTTGCGCTGTGTTAGCTGGCGTGTCATGCAGTGGGGACAGCATGTATTATTAGCCCAGCTYTGTACCTCTCCTGGCATGCATTAATCATGTGAGTTGTGGTAGTTTGGTTATGAGCAAGTAATCCTGCGCTTGTGCTTCCAGTTTCGTTTCTGGGCAGAGACCCGCCTGGGAAACCGTAACATAAGTGCTCATGTACAAAGAAGTCCGGCAATCCACTGTGTGCTCCAGAGGAGAAGCAGGAAGTACAGTGCTGCTCCTGGGGCTGAGGAGGGACAGGGCTGAAGCAGCAGTGCCCCAAGCTCTCTGCTGAGCCATGGTGAGAGAGGGCAACGTCTGCCTCTCCGCTCCTTTCTCCTTGCCCGCTTACTGAGGATGGAAATCGGATCACGGGCATCGCTCAGTACTGACGGGCACACCGGGAGGCAGCAAGTGTTCACACCATTGGCTAGAGTCTAAATTTCTGTGTTCTCTTATGTGTGTTTCTAGGGGGAGTTTTCAGATGTGAGACGCTGGAACTTAATAATAAGCTTTTAAGAGAAACAAACTTAAGCCAGGATTTTTGTGGGCAGTAGGGCCATAGCAAAGTAATATGTGTGGATGAATCTGGTTGCCATCGGGGAAATGCTTGGGATTTTTTGTACCTTTCTGATTCACATTTTGTGTGTAGCTGAAGGCCTTGTGATTTTGAGGAGCTGTGTGGTTTCGTCTCTGTAGGAGAGTCTGTGCTTGGGAAAGGTTGCAACTTACTTTGATACTGAAGCGTAACAGCAAATGGTGCACCCTGGGGGGTATGAGAGTTTCAGGGTGAAGGGTGGTCCAGGGGCTAAGGTGCTTCTGTGGGCTAGGGCAGACTAGGATCACTTCTGGGTCCCCCGCAGACCCCAGTGAGCACATCGGATACCTTGGGCTTAGACTCTCTGTGAAGCCATGGCTATTTGTGAAGTAACGTCCTCTCCTCTCCTGCACCAGGGAAGGAGTACTGTGGAGGGGAGAAAGCTCAGATACCCTGGTGATGAGTGAGGGGGATATAAGCACCTGAGAGCATGCTGGGACCTGCCCCTACCCATCTCTGTGCACTCCAGGCCGGGTGGACCTGAGTCAGCTCTGGTCCAGCATCCATAGAGCTGTGTAACACCATGCTGGATCTGCTGCTCAGCAAATACACAATGTATCTGCCCACAGGGATCAAATTCTCAAATTCCCATAAATTCTTTAATTTAGGGGAAAAATCTGGACATGCAGATACTCATTAGCTCCAGAGGTGTTTCAGCCATGTGAATTGTGAATAAAAAAATGGCACATGAATTTCTAGTCACTAGAATGGGGAAATAAAAGGCAACTAATCTAGAATTTTTTTTTTTTTTTTACTTTTTCTTTGTTAATATTTAGCCATCTCTAGCTGTGCTTGAACACAGTTGCAAACGTGAACTGTGAGACAGGCAATAAGGAGTAGCTGATCTAATTTTAACATCCTTTAATTAGTGCAGAAAGTAGCCTGTCGACCATAACTGTAGTGGAAGGGCTGCACACTGAAGCGTTCACTGGGATGAATTAATATGTGATTCCAGGTTTCTTTCAGTGCTGTCAACAGTGAACCCTGGGGAGTGTGTTCTTTCCAACTGGATGACAGCGAGTGACAGATTTCTTAATATTCGTTACAGTGTTGATGCCTTTAACTGTATGGCACATCAGGAGAAAAAGATTCACTGCTCTGAATAGCTGAACCTGGCCTTTTTGTTCTCACCATTTGAGTTTAATGGTATAGCTTAAAATGTAAAGCCTGTGATATGAGATTATCAGAAGTTCTTTAGTTAGACTGTAAACTGCCATATTTTAAATTGCTTTAAATTCATTGTACTTCAGAGCTAGAACGAACCTTAATGCCACAATGCTATAGAACACAGAAATTTTTGAAGGTAACTTCCATACAAAACCACAGAAAACTGTTTTCAGGCACAGTACAGGGGGCTATTCTGTCACATTTCTCATTTTTTGTAGGTTTTTTTGAGCAGTTTTCTATCCTGTGAGTTGTTTCCCTTCCTACCCCCCTCAAAACCTAATGAAAATTTTATGACCTTTTTTATACTAAAGGGGCCTCCCAGTCTTGAATGCTTAATGCTGTGATGGGCAGGGAAACTTGTCTGTTCTGCAGATAAAGAAACCGTGAACAGAGAGGCTAAGTGAGCTGCTGAAGTCCCTGCAGGAAATCCATGGCAGATCGGGGAAGACATGCTCTTGGTTGCCCTGCTAACCCACGTCCCAGCCTTGCTCTCAAACTTACTATTTGGACTTGCGTGTTAAGCATCCCTTATGCTGAAAGGAAGGCTCTTCGTTACTAGGAACAAGCCCCGTCCCTAAGCAAAATGAAGCAAATTCTGGAAAGAGAAAACCCACAACTTTGGGTGGATGTGCCTTCAGATATAGTGTAATAGTGACAGAATACCCTCTTTTCCACCCAGAGATATCTCTGGGTGCCCACGCAGCCTCTGCAGCCAGCATGGTAACATGACAGACCGCTGCTTCAATCTCCTAGCCAGCAAAAAATGGAGCAGAACCGGGAGCCCCATCATAATCTCACTTTGGAAATAGCAAGCGGTCATTGTGTCTGGAAATCTTCATCATCTGATTTATTTTCAGTGACTGAGTAAACATATTGCTGTATTTTGTGTTACAAAGGAGAACCTGCCTTCTGTCTAGGCTCTTCCTCTTGTAGGCTGCCAAGTGTTAGCAGAGACCTAGTAAAAGCAACTCTTAGCAGTGTTTCTTTCCACTGGGATGTAGATAACTGTGGAAGGATGGTTGTAGGTATTCAGGACTGTCTGTTGGATCTTACACTCATAGACACGACATACAGGCAGAAAGGCTATAATCACTGCTTAGTTTCTTCAAAGTCTCCATCCAATCTGAATCCCTCGGCCAGGACATGCGTGAGTGTTGATGGAGAACAACACTGTGCTTTGCCTTCAAACATTAGAGAACAACTGCTAGTTGTCCTAGCAAGTATTTCAAGGTTTTCCAGCCCAATAAACTTGGATGGTATTGCAATGCAATGGCTGAAGATAGTGGTTTGCAACCACTACTCAAACTGAAAGTTAGGTACCTTTTTACGGATACTGAAGCCAGCTCCATTAAAAAGGCTTCTCCCTCTGGCTCCAAGAAGTTCCTGGTGATGGTAACAGAGGTAATAGTTGAATGTTTTGATTCTGTCTAAAAACTAATTTCTGTAGTATCAAGAGGGAGAAAATGCTACGGAATCACATAGTTCCAGGAAAGTACATATATAACATGCTATATTGTGAGAAGGAGGCTCTATCTGCAGATAAAAGTTATAATTGTTATTGAGCAAGATCAGAAGATGCCCAAGAAATACATGACTGAAAGTGTATTTGATAGTAGGCAAAGATGGTCATCGAAACCAAAAGCGTCCCAGTTACATTCAGTGGACTTCTTGTGATCTGGATCACCTAATTCTGTCTGATAAACATTACCTTTAGTTTGGGAGTGCTTTTTCCCCTCTGTGCCATGTGAACAATTTGATTTTCCTAGCCCATTTGCAGCAGCATGTAATAGCAAAACATGTATCTTAAGATGTTGCACAGGTTTTATGTCCTGGGATCCTGGCTATAGGTCATAGCTTGGAGCATTGACAATATCCAGTAATGAGGCAGTGCCATGTCAGATAGCACTGGATGAGTTATTTGTAGCAAACAACTGGTTTAATTTCTTTCCTTCAGTCCCTGAATGATCTGCTGTGAGGTTTTGACTGCCAGAGATCTGCGTGTGTGAAATGACAATGACTGTTTTATGCAAATAGGTTTCATGCTCTGGATTGCCTATCAGCTATTCAGAGAAATTATTTCTTATTATTTGCTATTTCAGCTGAATGACAGCCCTTGCAAGTCACGGGGCGTTGAGTCTGATCCCTGAATGAATAGTTTCCAAACTCACATGGAGCTTTCAAGATGATCTTTCAATAGGGCCGTATGCATGCTCTGAGCATAAACCCTGATGAAAACCCATTTGCCGTGCTTTCCTCTTCCATACTGTGTTCTTGTCAATGTTTGTTTATTGCCAGCAAGGAATGGCAGTGTTGCCTAGTCTGTAGGGCAATCAACTGCTTGTCTTCAGACAAAGCTTTGTGAGTACTTTTTTGCAGCATTTTCTTGATTGTAAGTAGGGGACTCATTGGTGCAGGAAGACAGGGTTGAACGTACAAGCAGTGTGGTAGCGGTTAATGGATGACTTGGTATGGGTTTGCTGGTGCCACCGCAGGCGGGTTGAGCTGACGCGTGCCGGTGGGGCTTGGGCACTGTCCCTGCTCCTGAGGGCAGCTGCCGGCGCAGCCATGCTGCAACGTTCATACAGCTCAGGCTTTGTCTCTGCCCAGGAAGCAGTCAACATTTGCTGCATTCCTTATGCACTTTTTCAGCAGGAGGTTGTACATGAGAGCGCTACATCATTTGTGACAGTTGTAGCTCTAAATAGGAAATGATTAATATTTCATGATTATTTTTCTGTAAGGCATGATTCTTGGGAGAATGCATCAGTCTGACTTGCTGGAGAGAATGAGCCTGCCTTGCTTAGCTTCAAATCAAAATGTAGTCAGGCACTGCATGCTAATATACCTATATTAGATGAAAACTCTCTGGCTGTCTGACTAATGCTCTGCTGCCAATGCGTCAGTACAAAAGTGAACACTTAAGTTTTAGAAACTTCTGCTTCACTCATCAGTCTTGCAAGTCAGTGGTCTTTCTGCCTTTGTCTTGTGCACCTTTTATCCAGGTTTTAAAGTAGTGCAACAGGTCATGAATGTCCACTGATTGCATCAATTGCAAAATCTTTGATTCTGATTTTTTCCCATTTATTTATTTTTCCCTTTCTTGAGTCGTAAGCAAACCTCCCTAAAATATTTCAGGATTGCACCAGAGAATAGCAAACAATCGGTCAAGGAAATGTTCTTGTATCTGTAATGCAACTTTTCTGTGAAGGTAGCTATTCAAAATGCCTCAACGTAAAATATATTGTCAAGTATCTTACAGAACTTTTGTTCTTATAATATTAATAGGATGGTCCCGGAGTTACTGTTACTTGGCAGCTAGGCCACCAAGACTTTGACTTATGCCCTGGACTGCTCACAAGAAAGTCTACAGGAAGGTCATGGAAAGGTTGGAGAAAAGTGCAATGGAAGCCACTCTTCTCCTTTTTTCTCTGCAATTCGTTCTATAGGAAGACTTATGCCATATTGTAGTAGGATGCTGTGAAGTGCTTCAAATCAGAATGAAAGAAACAGTGGGACAGGCATATAGCTTCTATTCTTTAATCTGAACTAAGTCAGACCAGAAGAAAATGAGACTAAAAGATGATCTATGTTCCCACAGACTAGTATAATGGCTTAATCCTTGTGCTGGAATATAAATAATTCACAGCATTTCTGCTGGTCCCAACCAGGGTTTCATTCTGTTACACACAGTGGAGAATACTACAAAAACATGATGAAGGAGAGTTAAGAC
Organism: Phoebastria nigripes; assembly: GCA_035582835.1. Classification (NCBI taxonomy): domain Eukaryota; kingdom Metazoa; phylum Chordata; class Aves; order Procellariiformes; family Diomedeidae; genus Phoebastria; species Phoebastria nigripes. Next base: position 9,831 of record JAYKAV010002804.1, read on the forward strand.
TGCAGAGAAAACAGATGTAAGGAAGTGTCAGCATTAAGGTGGTCTGTGAAATGTTAATTTAACTCCCCCCATGCAAGTGCTACACTTGTTCTTAATTACAGTCATGTCTACCCACTCTATCTGTACAATGGAGTGGACATACTTGCTACAACCAAGCAAAATAAGGACTCCTGGTTCTTTCTAGGATGCTATTTTAGCGTTGGATTTGTTTTTATATCACAGCTGTTCCAGATTTTTTAAGGGCTGTTGGTAGACTCTAAATAAGGCAGAAAGGAATGTGTAGGAACAGCAACTACTTCATAAGACAGCTCTACATTCACAAGACACTTGAAAATAAGTTTTGGAGAGGAATGATTTACAACACTAGAAGTACTTTGAGACCTCATGGAGAGACAGGGTCATCTCAGAACTTTTGTCTGCAGTATCCGAGGATTCAGGGACTTAGAAAATTACATAGCTGAATTGCTTTGCTTTTCTATCTAAAAAACCTGATAAAACAACCCCTTTGGGGTGTGTATAATTTTCTGCACGTGTGGGTATATACTATGGTATTTGATGATCCATCTTTTTTAAGCTAATGCAGCTGATATGTCAGGCAAGACTTGCTCAGCATTATTAAAATTCATGTTGCTTTATGAATTTAGGACTTAGATCAGCACAATGCAAAGTATGAATTCAACAGCACTTCGTAGGTCAGAGTAGTCTTCAGATAACAGGCAATTTAGCCATGGGAAGTACCGCATTTATCAGTGGCTTGTGGGCACCTTTGTAGATGTTCGATGATCAATGTAGCAATCAAATTCGCAGGCTTGTTTTATGATCTGTTTGCCTGAAAATCATTGTTTGTTTGTTTCTTGGGATCTTTTCTCTTAGAGTGTCTTTGTTTGGTAAAAGGAGTGGTTGGACTTGGTTGTAATGATTATAAAAAGGGAGGTTTGCTTTTTTTTTGTCTGATGCCACTGGCACAGAAAAGCCTCTGCAGTTCTTTTTAATTCCAAGTTAACACTGTCTCGGTGCTGCTGACTGTCGATAGATGGGTCTCTGAGCCCTGGCTGTCTAAGCAGCTGTGAGAAGTAACAACATAAACTTAGAATTAAGAATTGTCAGTAGTAATTAAGGTTAAGGGCTCTCATTCAGCCAACACTGACTGCTGCTTAAAGCACTTAGGCATGTTTTTAATTTTGTGCGTGTTCCAAATGTATTTGGCCTTATTACAACTGAAGCATGTACTTTGAATTCTATTGTTTTACTGATTTTTTAAAGCAAATAAATGGCTGTAATTCATATATGTACTTGGTGGGTAAAAATCAGGGAACATAACTGCAGTTGTACGTATGGATTTACTTTTGGGAGCAGGTTCTGTGTTTCTGCTTCCCTGCAGGTTAATTGTGCTGGGATTTGCTGTGCTGTTATGCTTCTCACTTCAACTTATTTTTCCTAAGATTTCTCTTATATTGTAAGCCTCATTTCATACATTTAATATGTTCATCAGCCTAATTACCCTTTGGTCCCACCTCTTTGGCACAGATCCTGAAAGAGAGATTCAATATTCCTGCCTCAGCTCCTGCACTATCTCGTCTTTCCAGTTCAGAGCCTCTGGCTGTGGTCTCCAGAGGAGCATACGTCTTCTCAGCTGTGCTGGCTCACGTGTTGCAGCTGCATCACTGACAACTGAACTGTTTCTTTCTCTTCCCAATTTCTGCTGTGTCTCCTCACATGTTACAGTTCTTCCTTCCCATTTCTTCCTGTTCTGGACAGAATACCTCCATTCTACAAAAAATATAGTAAGACAGGAATTGACGTCCCTCACAATGCCTAGCAGTGAGAAAGGAAATCCCTCCACAGGAGCTCAGGGAGGACCGCTTCTACACAGGACCAAGCCTGTACCCACCAGCCACTGCCGGGTCCTTGCAGAAGAGAGGATGAGGAAAGAGAAAAGGACCTTTGTGCGCCAGGGTGAAAACCAGCCAGTGGAGGCTTGTACAAACAGCCACTGAGCCAGGACAGTTTCTGCAGCTGTAGTCTGAGAGAGAAGCCAAGCAGCAGTATGATGCTGTGTGGAACATGATGTACATCCACTGCAACAGGCAACAGCACATCTGGAGAAGCTGAGAAGATACCACTTCAACAAACATATATGGTCATGGCTTCCTGATTACACCCAGAAGGGTTGTATTTGGTTTTGTTTGTTTGTTTTTTGTATAATAATATCGTGAAACATTTATGTAAAATTGAGAACCTCATCAATATTTCACCTCATCTGCAACAGATGGTGAAAACTTCCCTGCATGGACAAGTAATCCATTTAGTTCTTCAGACAAGCTCTCCAGTGCCCGATGTAGTATCTGGCCTTTTGATTCTCAGCTTTGAGATACACTAGTGAAAAACCACAGCCAGCCAAACAACTCCCTGTTGACCCCACGTCTACACAGGAGCATATGCCAGCCACGCTCTAGGTAAGGCTGACAATAATTCATCGCGGTGCTTTGCAACCTGATTTTAAACAGCTGCAATGAATTGCATGTGCCTTGAATTTCAAACAACTTATTTTGGGTAAACCAGAACACTTCTATGGGATCCGGCATCACGCTGAATGCAGTAGATACAGATGACAGGATACCTGTCATTTTTTGGAAGATGGCCACTGAGTCCTTGGGGGACACAGCTTGTATTTGTGAGCAGCTCCTGGGCTGTGCTTTTGTGTGTGTGCAGACCTGCTGCTGGTGGGATGGACCCGGGGTGATGGTTTGCAGCACAGTGGCAGTGCAGCAGCAGGACTGCTTCAAAATGAGGTTAAGAGCTACAAGTCTGGTGGAAAATGTATCATGCTGAAACAGACCTTTCCCCACCACATTGCCTTGTACAGGGCAGAACATCACTGAAAATTGGGTTGGTTTTAGGGACAGGTGAACAGTTTGCTAAGGTGCTGAAATAGAAGAGGTAGAAAAATTACAGCTTTAATGGTAAAAATGGACAGACCTGAGTCCCATGAGCAGCCCTGGCTCTGGCCCTACGCGGCGTCCCTGTGCCTGGAAAGTCTGCTCAGTCTGTGGAATGAGGGTAGCACTGGGGAAGCTACTGCCAACATCACATAAATCCATGTTGCTGCCATCAGGCAAAGACAAAATAATATTGTCTCAGTTGGCACGATGCTCATGTGATGTGCGTGGCAATAAAAGTCAGTTTTCCCCACTCAGTTGAAAAGCTCTGTGTGAACATAAAAGGGCTTTTTCAGTGTGAACACTTGCAAATGGAAGCCAATAACTCAGTCCCATCCTGCTGGAGAAGTGCATTCCCTGCAGCCACAGCCCTGTTGCAGATTCTGGCTGACAAGACAGGAATAAACAGTGTCTATAGAGTTCACGCTTGATTTTTAAATGTCTCCAGGAGAAAACTTCCGGCGTAGGGATGCTGCAGATTTGGGGTGAGATACAATAACGTGTCTGTTTACTTTCAGATTTGAATCCTATTGAATCTGAATTATTARCCCAGCACTCAAGCAGCTATTTTCATGACAAACCTTCTGTCGCCTACAGGGATCCCTGGATACAAATGGTTTGTTTTGAGTACATTTCATTTGATTGGAAAAATAGCTTATGTTTAATATTTTATAAAAGAGGCTGTGTATTTTATCTCTGCTGGTACAGAATCTATGCTCTCCATCTACTCGTCAACATGTATCCAATTTTTTGCTCAATCCTTTCATTCTGAGGCAGAAAAAAATGATCTTAATCACACAGTCCTATCTTGTGCTTAAGATGGGACTGCTCAGCAAGATGCCTGTAGCCATAAGCTGTTTGGAGAAATATTCAGACAAGATAGTGCGTAGCCCACTTTCTCACCGGGTATTTGTCCCTTCCCCAACTTACTTGTTATGGTACCATCTTCCCACCTGAAAAAAAAGCCGGTCAGTGGGTTGGCACATGTCTGCCTTTACCTAGTGGTGGTATCTCAGCCTGGAGCGGGTTTCCATACAACCCAGCTGGTGGGAGGCTGGGTGGATTGGCCCAGGGTTTGGAAGAAGGCAAAGCAGGAGCCTCGGGGCTGCGAAGGGCACTCAGCCCTTCTTAGGCACTTACCAGCAAGGTGTATCAGGCAGAAAGTATTTGCTTTAGTGGAAAATCGCAGCATTTTCTCCTGATTATAGGGATTTTACTTGCCAGTCAAGGCTCTGATAGCTGAGAGAGAGATGCAAGACTGCTATCTAAAACGGTTTGGAGGTCCAAGCAAATGTTCTTCCCAGCTTGCAGAGGTGTTACTGGTTGTCATGTAGATTACAGCCTGTTTGGGGAAACAATGTGACCACTTATGTTTTGACTTTTGCTAGAGAAGGGAGCAGCCTGCCTAGCACTTTTTTCCTAGCCCAAGAGACCTTTTCAGGATTGAGTGATAAGAAAAAGCAGATTATAGATGTTAACAAAGCTCTTAATCTTTTCAGTGGATGGAYGCGTTGTGCCTTGTCCCCAGCTGTACTCACCCTCTGCTCCCACCCCATCCCACGCTGGATGGAGCACGGTGGCTTGTCCATGTGCACTTAGGCAGGGTGGCAGCTCGCTGCTCCCAGACCACGTTGCTTGATTTCTCTGTCTCTTGCTGTTCAGAATATGCCTCCTGCACATCTGGGCAACAGCATTAAATCCTTACCGTCCGGGGAGTGTCTCTGCCAGTTGATAAATGGGCTGCGCTGGAGTTCTGCTCAGCTGTACGAGCCGCGGGGCATGCCTGACCACAGCCCGGCTGCTTGAAGCAGTGATGCTGGCCAGGCAGGAGGCTGGTGCAAGGCTGGGGGGTTAATGATTAACCCTGTATCTCTTCTGCTTTTTGCACCAAGGTTCTGACTTGCCTTGATCCTACAATCACTAAACTAGCGAAGCTGCCGTTGAAGCCAGCCAACTCTCCCTGGCTGTATATCCTGAAATTCAAAGTTAGTACAGTTCAACCCTAAAAATACAAGCTCTCTACTTTAATGCTCATGTGGCAAATGTTAATAGCTATAACCACATGGGATGATATGAATTTGTGCTCTTGTTTTGATGCCATCGCCCATGTTTATGTTGAATTAACTTTTAATTTAGTATACATTTTAAAAAAAGGTCATGACATGCAGTGGTTCTGCCTTGTCCACACGAGCTACCAAATCAAACTGTTGGCCGCCTTATTGGTAGAAGTTGTCTCCAGGAAGAAATTCTGTAACATTGGCTCTGTGCTGTGCCTTGCACTGAGTCTCTTTTTTCTATTTTTGTCACATTCGTGACCAAATGCTAAATTTTGTTTTGACCCAGATTTATATAAATTACTGTAGCAATAGGGTTGGAACCTATGTAGGCACATACTTACTAAGCAAAGAAGGACAAACTTATGGCCACAAAAAAGGCTGTAATGGCACCGGTGAAACTAATGACACTAGCAAAGACAATGCAAGAGAAAATTGTGATAATGTTTTATGGCAAGGAAACAGAGCATGGCTTCTTGCCCTCCTAGCTTTAGCAGATAGATTCTCGCATGCTGCRTTGCTAAAGCACCCGTTGCCCTAACGGCTTGGGGATGGAAGAACATTTGCCCACATGGAGTAACGCAAGCACGCTAGTTCATGCTTTGAGAATGGTTGGGTTCTCAAAAAAAAAAAAGAGGAGTAAGAACAGGAGTGTTAATTTTGGAGGGGCAATTTTGCTACTCTGAGTCCTATACTGTGTTGTCAGACAAGGCAGCAGTGGCCTGTATCAATACAGGCTGGGGGATGAAGGGATTGAGAGCAGCCCTGCCGAGAAGGACTTGGGGGTACTGGTGGATGAAAAGCTGGACATGAGCCAGCAATGTGTGCTTGTAGCCCAGAAGGCCAACCGTATCCTGGGCCGCATCAAAAGAAGCGTGGCCAGCAGGTCGAGGGAGGGGATTCTGCCCCTCTACTCTGCTCTGGTGAGACCCCACCTGCAGTACTGCGTCCAGCTCTGGAGCCCTCAGCACAAGAAAAGACACGGACCTGTTGGAGCAGGTCCAGAGGAGGGCCACGAAAATGGTCAGGGGGATGGAACACCTCTCCTATGAAGAAAGGCTAAGAGAGTTGGGGTTGTTCAGCCTGGAGAAGAGAAGACTTCGGGGAGACCTTCTTGCAGCCTTTCAGTACTTAAAGGGGGCTTATAAGAAAGATGGCAGCAAACATTTTAGCAGGGCCTGTTGCAACAGGACAAGGGGGAATGGTTTTAAACTAAAAGAGGGTAGATTYAGACTAGATATAAGGAAGAMATTTTTTAYGCTGAGGGTGGTGAAACACTGGCACAGGTTGCCCAGAGAGGTGGTAGATGCCCCATCCCTGGAAACATTCAAGGCCAGGTTGGATGGGGCTCTGAGCAACCTGATCTAGTTGAAGATGTCCCTGCCCATGGCAGGGGGGTTGGACTAGATGACCTTTAAAGGTCCGTTCCAACCCAAACTATTCTATGATTCTATGATAACAAAAGAGAGGTTTTCTGCCAGAGACAGGGAGATCCAAAATAACTGAGATTTTTCATGCTTATGAGTGATTAATGTGAAAATTAATGAGGTTTTAATGTAAATAAGGGATAGAAATGGCTTAGCCCCAAGATCATGAAGTTTCTGCGCAGCAGAATTGCTGAAATGATTTAGCAGAGGACTAAATRACATAACCAACCTTATGCACAGCTGTGAAATCACTTCTGTTTATTTAAAATGAAAAATCACATAAATGTGTGTACAGATCACTGTTGTGCCAACTTTTTTCACTCCCATGTAAAACCTTTGTGTTGTCTCATGAAAAAACATCACTGAAGGTCAATCTTGGCTGACCCAAATACCCCAAGGTGGCCAATACTCCAGGTTGGACTCTCACACCAGCCAAGGAGCTTGACATGGGCAGGCAGCACTCACCCGGGAATGCAGAGGCAAACCGGTTTTGCTGTCTGCTGTTGCTGGTTGTTGCCACAGCTGCTCTGAAGGGCTCGAAGGTTTCGGTTAAGTAATCTTCAATGATTTTGGGTGAACCTGTGCAGTTTCTCCAACTGCCAAGCCATGTTTGCTTTGTCTCCTTCCCCCATGAGCCAGCAGTGGGGAGCGGCGCAGCTCCTCAAAAAGATACAACCTGGTTATAAGCAATCATCATTTTTTTTTGACTCAACTTTGGCAAAGGAAAGTTGGCTGGGGCTGGAGTACGGGCTGCATCGTCTGTATCCGAATGACGCTAAAAGTTGCAGGGTCGTGCAAAGTGATGCATTGTTAAAGCAGCTTGCGAGCAGCAAAACTTCCCTGAGCACAGCGGGTCCCACTGCTGAGCTCCTCTGGGTGTCAAGGAAAGGGGAGCCTGCCCCACGCTAATTAAAACTCTTTTCTCAACTTTTCCTTGGCAAGGTGCAAAGAAATCCTCTTTTCATGCTCAACAACTAAAAATAAATCCTATTCTGGGTTTCAGAAGCAGCCGCATGACTAAAATGAGCTGTTCAGTTTCATTCATGTTTGCTGTCTATTAATCCGTTCTCCTCRCCCTCAGCAGGGTATGACTCAGGGCTTCGCATTGTCTTCCTCCCTAAACTATCTGTGTTTTGACTTTAAATTCTGCCGTCTGACGCAAAGCAGTGCTGAAATCATGACAGTTTGATCCAGCCAGCTCCCAGGAGGCTCTTGATCTTTACTGGCTGGTAAATGTAACACTCAGAACAGCTATGCAGAGCAGATATTGATATTTTTACACCAAATGTTGGTAAGCAGATGTCACAGGCTTGTGAAGAGCCTTGAAACTCCACAGAAGAAAATATGTGAGTATGTATGTGGGGGAGGCCTGGAGATAAAAATAATTTGGTGGTTGTATGAGAAGACATATATTCCCTGATGTGTTGGTGTTTTGCTATTCCTGTTCACGGTACTCAAACTGGAGGCTGCACTGGAACAAGTACAACAGTAAACTCTTTCCCTGTTGATTCATCTGCTGCTTTTACACGCTCCTTCCAGTGGAGGCTTCTCTCCTCCTCTAGCCCGAGCTGAGCTGATAGGTCCCATCCACCTGCCATGAGCAGAGGGTCTGTGCTGTGTGGTGGACCCCAATTATCCCAAGCTTGTGAGGCATCCTATAGCAAGTGTAGGTCATTGGGCAGGGAGGTAGGAACAGTAAGGCAGCAGTCACTGGAGAAAACGAGAGGCACTTCCAGGGGTGACAAAGCCCTGGGGTAGGACTCACAAGCAGGCATGGCACAGCTGAGCCTTAGGTCACCCCAACCCTGGCGCAGGAAGGCTGAGCTGCTGAGCCGCTCTAGGCGCAGAGCAGTGTTTTCCATTACAAACCACCACCAATTTTAGTTTGCCATAAGCGGTTGTGCTGCAGGCTGAGCAGCTGGGCCAGTGTGGCTCCTGTAGGCGGGCTGGTGGGCGTGCATGGAGGGAGAGCCTGCRAGGTGCCCTCAGCGAGGCTGCCGCACCGTCCTGGCCACCTCCTCGGGCACCCGCACAGGCTCCTGCAGAGGGGCTGCYTGCCCCCCCGGCATCAAGGAAGCCTCCCGCGTACAAAGTGCCCTGATCTCAGATGGCGCAGGGTGGGTGAGGGAAACCAGACCCGTGGCACGAGAGGCTTGCGCTGAAATAGTGACGCTCGCAAGGTCGTTGGTATGTCCACGTTGCAAAGGTGGACACACACCCATGTCTCAGAGGCAGCAGTCAAGTCTTGCCCTAAGGCTCCTCTTCCTGGTTAATTTTTTTTACATGCAGGCAGCCTGAAATCCTGAACATGTACATGTTGGGTAAAAGTCAGGATTTGTATTTTTTTGTTGTTCTTAGCAAAATCTGTTCTTGAAACGTCCCTACGGAGCGAGTGGCAAACCTTCAGGGAGGCGTGTTGGTCAGGCTGGCATTGAACCTACTTAATCTCATTGCAGTGTGGAATAAAGCCCAGCGATCTACAGCCCCCAGACGCTTTGCTTGACATCCATGCTTTTAAAGGACTGTGGTTACAAACTGCAAAGCCCTTACTTTTCCTTACAGTGTTATATTTTTCCCTCCCCTTACAGCTTTGGTAATGAAATTTGAGCCATTTATTATGTACTAAATTTAGTGAGGCCAAAAATATTTGCATACAAATATGTTCGATCTTTCAAGCATGCAAAATGAGCGCAAAATAACAAGTCTAATGTTGGACACAAGCAGAGTTCAAGTATTTTAAAATTAAAATMATTTAAAAGAATCTATATCTGTGATGGCAGATGAACTTTTTCTGAGAAAAGACCCCCCCCCCCTTCTCATTACATGCAGAATAAATGCAGATATTCAAGTCAGATATGGACTGAATTTTAAATGTGACAATGGCACTTATTCTGCAAGAAATGCCATGTCTGTAATGAATTGTAAATTATTTTTAGTTGCCACTGGAAATGGAGGAAGGGGGTGGAAATAATCAATATTGACACAACCCCGCTTTATTTTTAAGCAGTACTGATCTTTGGTGACACCAATTAGAGGAGAGAGCTAGAGCTGAAGTGAACTGCACAAACTGCAAACTATTTTGGTGTTTAGAAAAGAGCCACAACAGCCAGACAAATGTGCTGCCTGCTGCTGCGCATTACTGCTGGGATGGCCGTACTATCAAGATCACTGCTTCATCCTCTCATGCCAGCTGGGCATGTGGTGGGAGGCAGGTCTCACCAGGAGACCACGGTCCACGAGCAGTGGTGGTTCTTGCCACCATCACCCCACCAGTGCTGGTGCTGTCCTGGGGACTGGGCACAAGGGCAATGAATGACACCAAGCCCCATGTCAGACCTTGCTACCATTTGAAGTCAAGTTGTCTGACTTTTCTTTCTCCATTAACCTTAGGGATGATGATCTTCTAGCTGGGTATGACACAACACAGTGGGCTGGAATCCTCTTGCTTCTGTTTGCTGCAGTGAAGTCCCCCCACCCACCCGTTGCCTTGTTTCTCACATGAAATGAAATAAAATCTCTCTGAAGCTTTACTTACCCTTAAGTTAGCATGCAAGATGCAGGGTTGATTGATTAACTCTTAGCTTCTCATGATGCATGTAAGGTAGAGCATGTGACAGGGCAAGCCATTCAGAGAAACTATTGCGTTTATTACTGGTCTGTTCCCAGGATCCACAAAAGGATGCAGCATGGTCAAAATGTGCTCAGAAAAACAAGATTACCAAGCTCCTCTGGTTAAAGAGTTGATATTGAGCTAGTTCTAATGCAATTTCCTAAAATTCAGAGATGCCATGATGTGATCTTACTCTTGTATAAAATGCCATGGAACTTCTAATGACAGCACAGATCAAATTTTCTGTGGCATGACTCATGCTGAGGAAAAGAATGCCATACACTCAATATGGAAAAAAAAGTACATTCACTAAGGCCCTCCTTATAGGACTGTGCAGATGCAATCAATCATAAGCACAATGTCCAGGCAACACTTTTTGATGTGGAGTAAAATTGACAGCTGAATTGTGGATACCCTTTGGTAAATTTTATCCACTGAACCCAAAATAGCCATGGCAGAGACCTCAGCCAAGTGTCTGCCTGACTTCACAGGCTGTAAATCTCAAGTGAGCGGTTAAGGAGCAGAGGAAGGAATCGTGCTCATGTGCCAATTAATCTGAGTTGTCTGAAATACGCACTGATGCTGAAGATCAGGGATAGATGGATGGGGGCAGTGGGATGATTTAATGGGAAAGAATTTGCTAGATAAATGTTAGGCATTTGGTGGCAGAATGCACATAACAAGAGTCTGTTGGAAACACACGCAGAGGCACAAGAAAATTCCTGAAAATCTGAATTGAGCCTTTTTCTTTTTGGTTTTTTTTTGTTTAGTTTTGATCAYGGTGACTATTTTCTCAGTGGACTCAGGTGTATTAGTGATAACGATGTCTGCAACTATATGTTTTATGGGAGTTCAGAGCCTTGCTGAAGGGGGATGTAGTGTTCAGCAATACAGCTCCCAGCTGCTCAGGGTAGACCATGGGTTATTTGGACCTTGCTTTCTGCTTACTGCAGCAGAGGCCTTTCTCTTTCCCATCTTCAGGGATGCTGTCATGGGTCCTAACACAACTTCTCTTTTGCCTCTTTTCTTTCTGGGTCCAGTGATGAAAGCAAGCATTTTGGATGGTATCTGGGGCCTGAATAAAGCTGCTGATGAAGAGTTTCAGCACAAAAACTGGTCCTCTATTTTACTCATAACTCAAGGAGGCTTCCAGATCTCCATTTCAACTACAACAAATGCAGGAGGATAGTCCTGTTGTCTGTGTTCACGGCTGCAATTATTTCTACCTTGCTGTTCTTGTGACAATTTAATTTTGTAACATTTATTGGTTTGGAAGGTACATTCATCCTGGTTTTTGCATTTTGTGCTGTAAAAGGTCAAAATTGTCAGGAAAGATTTATTTTTGGGGAAAAGGAGTCCTTATTTAAAAGCCAAAGTAAAACAACCTTTCTGGAATAGAAAGGAAGAAGAAGGAATGAGCTAAAACCCAGAACAGCAGCTGAAGCAACATGTTACATTTCACGCTTTCTGATTTATGGCACAGTGGTATTTACTCACCCTAGTGCTCTGTGCATGCAAGCACTGGCCTTTTTGCACACAGAGTCCTGAGAATGCAAGGGCATTGCCAGCAGTGCCTGGCAGTGGTGCCATAGGTGGGTAGTCCCTCTCTGGCTGCATCTGCACCTGGGGAAGTGGGGTCGAARCCAGGAGCGTGGCAGCCTGGCCCCAGTCCCACACCGCAGCCACTGGTAGAGGCAGAGCCCTGCAGGAATGGGGTGCTTGCGCCCCCCTGCACCGCTGCCCACGGGCCCGGGGCAGGGAGCTACCGTGGGGGGATCCTTCTGCCTTATCTTTCCCCGACATGCTTCAGTTTTTCCACCTGTCTCAGGCATACAGTGGAGGGGTGTCATTTCCCGCCGAGAGCACCCAGCCCTCAGCAGGATGCTCTAGTTGGTCCGGAGCTCCTGGGCCTCCCACGCCTGATGAAGAGGCCACGGATGCCGTGAATTGTCCCTACCCTGTCACAAAGCCGGAACTGTGCTACAATGGCTCATTCAATGGATTAAAAAAACAAAGTCCACGCAGACTGTAGCTGTTAAAAGGCCAGCTCCTGCAAAAGGCATGGGCACAGTTAGGTGCACACACACGCACGCACACACTGACCTTTGCGCCGTGCTGCCTCGGCACATGGTCTTCCTCGCAGTTTGGCTCACGCTCGCCTCCAGCCCCCGCGTGCCCCAGCTGCGCTCCTGTCCCGCAGCGCCGGGCGTGTGCCCCTGCTGCTAGCTTGGCCGTCACCTACAAACCCGAGATGTTGGGCAGCTTAACGAACGAAGCTCCCCCCTCCCTGCTCTCCCCACCCCCATCTGTGGGAGCTCGGAAGCAGAAGGCACTGACTGTACCCCATCTGCCTGTTTTATTTTCTTTTTACCCCGTTTTTCCCTTTTCCGCCTCTTTCTTCCCCCCCCTTCTCTTTTTTCTTTTTTCCTTTTTCTTTCTTTTTTTTTCCTTTTCTTTCTCTCTTTTTTCCTTTTCTGCCCCTTTTTCCTTTTTCCCCCCTTTTTGTCGTGTCTCCCCCGTATTTATTTGCCCTTTTGAACACCCGCCCCTTGGCGGGGGACGGGGGGGTTCCTCAGCTTGCACCCGGGGGGGGTCCCGGTGGCCACCACCCGCTCTCCGCCGGCGCGGCCCGGCCGCGGCTCCGCCCCCCGGGCGGGGCGTGGCAGCGCGGCTGACGTCAGGCGCGGCGAGGGCGGTATAAGCGGGCGCTGTCCGGGTGCTGAAGGCGGCGGCGGCGGCGGCGGCGGCGGGAGCGGCGGCGGCAGGTAGGGGCTGCGCCGGGCTCCGCAGCGCGGCCGGGCCCGCCGAGGGGCGGCCGGGGGGGGGCCGGGGGGCCGGGGGGGCCGGGCAACCCTTGCGCCGTCTTCCCTCGGCTGCCTCGTGGGGCTCGGCTGCCGCCCGGGTCGGAATCAACAACAAGAAAAGGAGGTTAAGCGGAGCAACGAGTGGCGGCAGGAAGTTGATGGGGTTGTAGCTGATGTTTGCGATGAAATATATCTATAAAATACAGACCTATAATTATATCTATAGCATATAGTTGTATTATCAGCATCGTTCGTGGCTGAAGCTGGGCAGTATAGCTGGGCGGTTTCTGTTGCGATTGCGTCCAGTCTTGCTGGCTCACCGACATGGCACTTCAGCCGCATCAAAATACAGGATGAGAGGTTACCTTGGATGCAAACACGATCTGACTAACTCTCCAGATGTATACATATACAACCAGTCATTATATTCATTCACAGCTGCTTGGGGTTTGGGTTTTTTCCCTTCTCCTCACCCCATTGTTATTTTGTTCATGTTTTGAGTCCCTTGCACAGGGAAAAGGGTTAGATATGCTTCAAAAAAAAGCAAATTTACTGCACTTGTGTTATTATTTATTGCAAAAGTAAATGGGAGGAAGACTGCATGATATATTTCTTTATTTTCCTTATGGAAAACTGCTGTCGGATTCCCCCTCAGACTCTCAGGACAGGGACTCATCTATAGGCAAGCTTATGAGTTTTCATCACAAAATTCCACTGGAAACATTACATTCACATCAGAGATGACTGCTGAGAGAGATCRAGAGAGAAAATTACTGCTACCATGGAAACATCCCAGAAAGGAAATTTATCTTTTTGTCTGTTTTTTGGGGAACTTCTGTCAGTCTGCATTGCCTTTGTGCATGTTAAATTGTGAACTCAGTTGCTTCATTTTGTAAATAGGAACTTCTACATTTGTTGGCCGAAAGGTGATTTTCCTGTTTGTTAGGTGCTAATAGAGGAGAAAATATGCTCCCCATCTAGGCTATCTTCACAATTATCCATCTGTAGACAAAACAGACATTTTAACGTATTGTCCTTTGAGAGGCACAGAAGAGAATGTTTTACTATAGATCCTAAAGATAGTCTAAAATGTCCTCTGTTTTCAAAAAAATATGGAATTAAAGTCTGAAAGACTGGGGAGGAGTCGTCTTTTACCCTAGATAACGCAGTATATTTAATGACAAGATTTTATGACCTGAACTCAAAGCTCTTAAAGGCAATCATTCCCAAATCCATTTGACAAGGCTTTCAAGTATCATCTACCAATAAATTAGAAGTGAAAATTGATCTAGAGACAAATGCACCCAAAATATGTAGAGAGGAGCCAAAGACCTGTTATTCCTGCAAAGGAAATATCCAGTTGAGCAACATCCTTGTGGAACGCTAAACTAAACTTTGCCTGGCTACACGCATTTTGATTTTAATGGGATGCTGACGACTCTTACAAAGGCTGTAACAATACAGAATTGTGTGCAGTGAAGGAGGTTGGGTTCCTGGTCCCTGTGAGTGGGAGGTGCCCGGCAGATAATTATGGAACAACTCTCCCTTCCCCCACCCCTCGGAAAGGACAGAGTTTCTCATGCACTAATCAAACTAACTCTGTTAATAACCAGTCGCTCTGCTGGAAAAGAAAGTCTTAATTCCATTTATTTGCTACAATAAGTAGCAAAGTGCTTTTTTTTCATGGAGATATACATTTATGTATAGGACTAGTGCCTTTTCTGTGCCAGAAAATGAAGTGATGTGTTGGCTTTGTTTCAGGGCAAACTCAGATCTGGAGGGTGGGACCTTCTAATCAGCTATTCTGAACTAATCCTTTATGAAATCAATGCTCAAATGTATACAGGCTTGAGTAGTCAGAAATGTTTGGGGAAATTGTTTGCTATTACGGCTGTTAGCTTGCCCAGGCGTACTGAGGGGAAAAAAGCAGCTCTCTGAACTGATACTGCTTTAATTATTTAGTTAAGTCACATTACGTTAGGAACAAAAACTGAGCGGGAGAATCTACAAGTGAGCTGAAATGAGCGTATTCACACTCACTTTCTACTTACAGCAGTGGGTAAATAGTGGCATACACAGCTCTTTCAGTCTGTCAGGAATCACCAATGTCTCAACAGGATGCTTTTACCAAGCCAAAACCCAAAGGGACCAAAATAGGTCAATTAATCAAAGTGGTTTCTATCTTTATCATTTCTTTCTCATTATTGTACTTTATTCATTGATGTAACTGGAGCAGAAAAGAGTCTAATCTGTCTCACGGCCCCAGCGTATCAGTGCCTGAGCATCTCCTAGGAAATAAGTGACAGCAATTTTTCCCTTCACTGGGTGGAGGGTGCTCAGCTCCCCGCAGGGCTGGGCTTGTGCAGCTGTATCCTCATACACAGCAGTGCTGTAATCGTCTTAATTCAGCCGGAGGCATATTTTTCCCACTTCTGTTCCAGAGCTTATTGTTGGCTGGCGTAAACTGGGCAGACTGACTAGACATGGGCTTCTACTGATCTATTCTAACTGAATTTAGCTCACTTTTGCCAATGGTCACATTTCTGCCTGACCTGGGACCTGATTCAATTTCTGCTGAAGTGAATGAATGAATGAAATCACCACTCAGAACCTACCTACTTGAGCTCATTTCTGAGATGGGTTTTTAAGGATTCAGTAAAATTATATTGTACCTTCAGGATAAATTATACTTTGTCCTTCATATAGGGGATCATTGCCCATAGGAAAACGGTTCACTCATAGAGCCTCTTAACTAAAATTCACCTGTAATACAAATAATATTTTTTTWAATGAAATAGCAAAACAGGAAGTAATAAGACTAATAAGACTGACATAAATAAACTTGCAAGTCATTTTATAGGCCATGTTCTCCACTTCATTACACTAATTTTATTGCAGTCTAGCACCATTCAGTGGTATTACCCTGGCATGAAATTAGATGTCCTATGGAACAATCTCACAAAATAATTCTGTATGCAGTTTTAATATTAATATTTTGAGCGGCATTTAAATATATGGATACACTGATTTTACCATTTGAAACCTTCATTTTCATAATCAAAATGACATCTAGATTCCTTTATGGGCATTTCATGAGCTATATAGGATTTGTATTTTATACTTTGGTGCTGCCATTGGAAAATTGATGTTCATAAAGTACATTGAACATAGAGATAAGAAATTTCTAGCATAGGAAGCCAATAGTTTCCAGTATAACTGAGAAATCATAGGAAAGATTCAGAAAATCTCAAATTTCCACAAAAATATATGGCTTCCATGTATGAGTTACATTAGGTTTCCATAGTTAATAAAAACATGTGTAGAACTGGTGGTATTCTTCATGATAAGTTCCAGTTTAAAATAACAATCTCTATTTTGCCTCTCAGTTTGCTAAGTCTGTCTCCATATGTTAACTGCTTCTTTTTTCTTCTTCTTCTTTATTTCAAGGAAATATTTTAAGTATGGCAGAAACTAAAACCTTCCAGCTTGAAGCAGCCTGTGCTCTCACCTTTTTCTTTGTCGTAATCTGTTGGGTTGATGCAGCTTCCTTCCAGCAGCATCAGCTGCTTCAGAAAGATCCAGACTATGTAATGAAAAACTTACAAAGGTTCCCAAATCCCGATATGATCAAAGCTTTGGAATACATAGAAGATCTTCGCAAGCAAACTAACAAGGGAGAAAGCAGCCCTGATTACAACTCTTATCAAAGTGTCCCGTATCTCCTGCAACAGAAAGAAAGCAAAGATCAGGTTCACCTACCAGATAATGTAAGGGATTCTCTGACTGAAGATGAGTCCCAATGGGTTAAGGTAATGTTGGAAGCCTTGCGGCAAGCTGAGAAAGAGTCAAAAGTTGGCCCAAAGGAGAATAAACCTTATGGTCTGAGTTCAGATAACAACTTCCCAGCTGGAGTAACTGATGATTACAAGGCTTACAAGTGGCCTGAGAGGTGGCAAAAATATCTCAAAATGCCACTCAGGCACTACGAAGACAGTTCAAGAGACAGTCCCTTCAAGCGTACTAATGAAATAGTGGAAGAGCAATACACACCCCAAAGCCTTGCTACGTTGGAGTCTGTGTTTCAGGAGTTGGGGAAGATGGCAGTACCTAGTAACCACAAGAAAGAAAGGCTGGATGAGGACCAAAAATTGTATACAGATGATGAAGATGATGTATATAAAGTGAATAATATTGCCTATGAAGATGTGGTTGGAGGAGAAGATTGGAATCCCATAGAGGAAAAAGTGGAAAGTCAAACCCAGGAAGAGATAAAAGACAGCAAAGAGGAAATTGATAAACATGAAGAGGAGATTGATGATGAAATGAAAAGATCAGGGAAACTCAGCTTCCTTGAAGATGAAATAAGAAGAGACAATAAAGATCAAATGTCAGAGGATGTTTCAAAGCTAATGAATTATTACCTGAAGAGGCTGATGGGTGGTGCTGCAAATAGAAAATTAAGGACTGGAGGAGAGCTTGAGGAAAAAAGAGCACCCATGTTTTTGGATAAGCAACTTGATCCTCAGTCTATAGCTCAGCTGATAGAAATCTCAAGGAATTTACAAATTCCTCCTGAGGATTTAATAGACATGTTGAAAGCTGGAGAAAAAAAGCAGCTTCAGAGTGAAAGGTTGGAAGCTGAGCAGGAAGCAGAATTCCCAGAAGACCTCGACGAGATCACTGAAACTAATCTAGGACAGAGCGATATATTTAAAAATAATGTAAACTCTAAAAACGGGTACATGAAGCAGCCTCTTACTGTTATTCCAGAAAATCTACCTGAAGACCTCAATATTGAAGATATTGTCAGTCTTCTGGGAACTGACAATTTAGCTAATCAGAATCCCTCCTACTTACTAAATCGTCTTAATCAAGAAAATGATTTGCCAAGACTGTCTTACATTCCCAGAAGATTGAAAGGACACCCATTTCCTAAAGCTGCCTGGATGAACGATTTGGAAAGGCAACAAATGGAGTATGAGAAACTGAACGAGAAGGATGAAGAGCTGGCCGATTACTTGGCAAAGGTGTTGGCAAAATATCCTGAAGTTATCAATACGAACCAGATGAAACGAGTCCCAGTTCCAGCTTCTGAAAGCGACTTGCAGGAAGACGACCGGCTGGAGCAGGCCATCAGGGAGCACCTAAGCCAGCTGGGACCACAGGAGGCCGCGAAGTTAGCTTCGCTCAGCAAAAGGCTTTCCATGGCCGGGGAAACCGATGACACGCAAAACAGGCAGTATCTGGATGAGGATATGCTGGCAAAGGTGCTAGAGTATCTAAAACAGGAGAAATCAGAGCTTGAAAGAGATCACATTACTAAACGGGCAATGGAAAATATGTAATTGTTCCCCAAATATTATTTCTCTTCAATGTGTTGACTTCTATCCCAATTCAGTTGTGATTTCTTCCCGCTCTCCCATTAAACAACCTGTGGTAGACTACTTACCATTGAGCAGTCTGCATATCTTTCTCAGAGCTGTTATATTGTTTATTGATATACTTATGTATGTTATAAATTATGGGGCAAACAACAAATTGCTTCGAGTGTTTTAAGAAACAATTTAATGAAATCAAGTAAAACTATAATATGTAAACAAATGACCTTTGCATTGTTAATAAAACATGATAAACGAAGAGTGACAACTATAATTTGAAATTTTTAAGATTAATTGGATTATTTTGTTACTGTCTGTAGTGTTTTTGTGGAGTATCAAATAAAAAAATAAAGCATTATATATATAGTTTTATTTAAAAGGCTTTTTCTATTCAGTGTTTTATTGTTGATGAATAAATTATTTCTGGACAAGAGACTGTGTTTCTTTGTGGCAGTTGATAAAGTCATAGTAATTTGAAATGGAAACATATATGTTTTACTCCTACAGACAATTCTTCTGAAGTCTATTATTTTACTGTAGAATAAGTTGGTAACTTATTCTTCTGGTTTTGCTGAGCTCTAAGAACACTGACTGGCATTATCTTTAAGGGCAGTGCGTACCTGCAGAGCTTGCTGAAGTCAACCAGGGCGGTAACTGCATTACCTTTTTTGAAAATTGGGCCCCCCTGTAATTAATGATTATGTATCTCTTGGCAGTGGGGAAGGAAGACAAATGATCTGTCCAGATAAGGCAGACTCTACGGTGAAGCACTAAAAAAATACAAAATTGAACCTTTGTATGTGCGTAGCAGCAGCTCTGGGAAGCTCTGATGAAGTAGACAGGAAGCAGATGGGTTCCTCGCCATCTCTCACGATGGCTACCATGAAGAAAGAGACAGGCTTCAAGGCAAGGCAAGCAGAGAACTCACCCTGTAGGTAACATCATTTTTTTGGCTCATAAAAATATTATTTCCCCTTTCATGAAATGGTCGTTACGTGTATGCATAAGTATACACAGAATCTTTATTATTCACTACATTACCTGGACGCTTGAAATGTCTCTTGAGCTCCTGTTAAGACCTACAGTGGATGTTCTGGAAAAGCTACGGCTCTTTTACAGAACAAAATGTGCTTGTGTAACGCTGTGAGTCAGACATTAGGCCAGCTCAGGCATAAGCATTTCCAGGATTATAGTTTAGAAGTGGTTTTCCCTGCGGTATTCTTCAGCAACTCATCTCTTGCCAAGTGGGGTGGGGATGATTTTTGGCAAGGCAATGTCTAATGAAGCGAAGTACAAAGGCTGCAGAAATAAGACTTCATCTTCAGTGTCACCATTACCCTAAGCAATCGTGGACGATAGGAGTCCAGTCAGAGCTCTTGCTTTGGGCCACAGCAAAATCCTTCAGTTTCCTGTTACTTGGATGAGTTGAAACATTAAACACAGAACTGAAAAAATACCAGAGTTAAATTCACTTTTGTAAAGAGGGTCAAACCTGTTGCCATTCGATATGCACCTGCTTGTGACACTGGTAACTTGGTAACTATTTTATTGAAAACAAAATTGTGCTTTAAAAAAAAACCAATTTTTATTACCTTGATTCCTAATACTGTTATTCTCCTTGATCCTAATACCACTCCCACAATCCTCACAGTCCAGAAAATATTCTTTTGGTCGAATCAGTAACATTTAATACTTAAATTTGTAATACGTAAAACTGAGGAAGAGTCTTAAAAACATAGAATCATAGAATATCTCAAGTTGGAAGGGACCCATAAGGATCATCAAGTCCAACTCCCTGCTCCGCACAGGACTACCTAAAACTAAACCATATGACTAAGAGCATTGTCCAGACAAGAGCACTGAGAATTAAATGAATGTTTGCTGTTTTCAGTGAGCAAGTTTAACAATTTTATACTTGCCTTCCAAGGTCATATTTTAACAGGAGACTATTTGCTGCCCTTATTCACACACACAAACACACACAGAGAGAGTATAACAAAGCCTAACTCTGTAGCCAACTTGCTAGGCACTTCGGTTTTTTCCAGGGCTGTAGTTAAATGCCTTTTTTTTCTTATGGGAGAAAAGAATCAACTCACATAAATATTTTCATAAAAGGAAATAATGGGCAGACAGAGAAGCACAAGGCTGTGTGAAGGCCCGAGATGCCACCAGACACAGGCGTTGGGCCACGGGTGACAGATGCTGGGAGGGGACCCAGCAGCCGGTGTCACAGCGTTGGCTGTGCACACCTCTGGCTCTCCTGGGTGTAGCGAGGGTGTCTTCCCCACTGCTTCATCTCACGCACCAGGTGAGGAATGGTTTGTCAATCTCTGCAAAACATTTCTCCCAGTGTCGTGGTTTAACCCCAGCCAGCAACTAAACACCACGCAGCCGCTTGCTCACCCCCCGGCTSTGGTAGGATGGAGGAGAAAATCGGGAGGGCAAAAGTGAGAAAACTCATGGGTTGAGATAAAAACAGTTTAATAATTGAAATAAAACAAAGTAGAACAGTAACAACAACAACAACAACAATAATAGAATACACAAAGCAGGCGATGCACAATGCAACTGCTCACCACCCACCGACCGATGCCCAGCCCGTCCCCGCACCACGACCCGCCCCCCCACCCCGCCCCGTCCTGGACCACCCCTCCTAGTTCATATACTGAGCATGACGTCACATGGTATGGAATACCCCATTGGCCAGCTGGGTCAGCCGCCCCGGCTATGCTCCCCCCACAGCTTCCCGTGCACCTGGCAGAGCATGGGAAGCCGAAAAGTCCCGGATGGGTGGGGGCACCACTCAGCAACAACAAAAACATCAATGGGCCATCAACATTCCTCTCATACCGAACCCAAAACACAGCACCACCCCAGCTACCAGAAAGAAAATTAACTCTATCCCAGCCGAACCCAGGACACCCAGAAGAAGAGTTTTTTGGAAAGGCTGGCTGCACAGGCTCTGCTGCCGTCCAGGGACAATGGCCTCTCGGGAGAAGCCTGCCGTCCCATGGCTGAGCTCAGTGCGGGACCGAGGTCTCCGTGATGATGACACAGAAGGACTCGTGCCCCTGCAGCCTCCCAGGCACAAGGAGCTCATCTCCTGGGCTTGGCTGCAACCTGCGTGCTGCAGCGTGGGGCTGCCACCGCAGAGCAGCAGGAGCTCGTGCAGGGACTTGGGCGCTCACAGCTTCGATGGAGGCATATGGCAGTTGCAAACATGCTGTTCAACACACTTAACAAACACCGTCGTGATACCAGACTAAATAATTAGAAATATCTTTAGCAGGGCTTGGGCAAAGCTCACAGAAGACAACAGTAATCTCCCTGGCTCTTGCACAGACCCTGAAACAGCACATTTCTCCTGCCTTAGATGGCTCAAAGCATGAGCAGGATATCAAGGCAGCTCTGAATGTGTTTTCTTGTGTTTCCTTTATGTAGCAGTAGCCTTAAAGCACACGTTTGTACGTGTGCCCTCTGCCCCCAGCTCTGGGCAGGTAATAAAGTCACACATCAAAGCTAACACCTTGCACAATGTGTGCTATCACACAGCCATGGTACAGTGCATGTTGCTGGTTTTGTCCTCATGGCTAAAATAGATACGAGTTTATCTATTCTTTTCACAGTGAAAATTAAAACTGTATTTTTTTTTCCTTTGCTGCCCTCCTTTCTTTCAGTGGTGACATACAATGGCGCTTTAAAAAGGAGCTTTTCCATTTCCCCCCCCAGCGGCTGCCGAGCTGCAGGCTTGGAGGAGCATCTCCCCCTCGCCCCTGCGATGCAGGGCTGAGCAACACGTTGCTATGGCAGCCGTACCACCTCCCCGCAGTGCATCGCAGCGCCAAGGAAATGAAGATGAAAACGCTTTGAAGTGCCGACCTTCGCTTCTGCTTTGTCCTAAAATTGCCCTCGGTTGGCCTTCGCCACAACACAGCCAGCCCTGCCGTGGGTCTTTGCACTGCGCTGTGATGCTCCTCTTTCCCTTAAGCTGATACTTGCGGCACCGCAGTTCCCCTAACGCCACCGAAGGTCCCCAGACCTGAGGGCCTTCCTAAGGGACTCGGCTCAGAGCGTATTCGATATTCTCTTCAAGTGGAAAACAAAATGTCAGGCAGTAGGATTTATGGTTTAAAGGGTTTTGGGTTTTTTAAAGTCAATGTAAAAGGTTGACTGCATCAAAACAATGATGTTTTACAGCAGGTATGTTTATGTAGCATGCTATTATTATTCCTACCTCTTTAGCTGATCTCATTCTTTTCAAAAGAATGATTCCAGTGAAGGGACAGAGGTTCACAGGTCCCTGTTTCAGCCATTACTCYTTGAACATATATCAGGCAATAATATATCTAATTTACAAGGTGTGTGGAGGACCTAGAAGAGATGCTGCACAAAAGAAACATGGTCAAGCATGACTGGTGGTAGTTTTAAGTTCCTTAGTTTCATTCCCCTCCTACCACAGCCCGTAGCACTCCCTTTCCCGAGTTGACCAAAGCCCCGGGGACCTGTTTGGCATAAACACTGCCCCTGGGCTCTTATTCAAGGAGAGCTCAATGAAAATTTTGGATACCAGAATGATTTTGGATCTAAGGAACCAGAGGTACAAACCTATGCATAAAAGGACAGATTCTTTCAGAAACTCTGTAGAAGAGGAAATAAGCTTTGGAAAATCCAAACCTTGGCATGAGTAACTACATCACTTTTTAGAAGACCATCTCACTTACAGGGTGTGCAAGCCCTTAGGGACTTTGTTGTTCGTGGTTCATCTTCATAAACAAGAAAAGGGATTTTGAGCTTGAAATAACAGAATTGCACATTGTATAACAGAACCACGTGGAAGTTTCAAGCTGATTTCAAGCTAAAAAGTGACATCAATACCCTTTCCTCTTCTAGCCACAGAAAGTAGACAGCTAATCTCCCTGTGAAGTACTTTATTTCTAACAAACGAATCTCCACCTCCATTTTGAAATGAAATGAAATGAGCAAATATTAAATAGGCAGCACTCTCTTGGTAGCTATAGCTGCCTCTTGCTACATAACCAAAGCTCCTGCAGAAGAGCAGATAGTTATACCTGAATATGCAAGACAGCATTATCAAAATGGACATCATAACATGAGATCTGCTCCATTAAACCACTCCCGAGCAGCCCCCTGCAGAGAGGCTGTGTAGTGCTTAATTGTTCTTAACAGCCACAGCCGCTTCTGCTTTCATTTGTCTGTGTTTTATGTTTTCCTTATGAGTGTAGTGGGACAAACATGTTGTTAATAATGCACACAGAATACATAATCCGTAACAGATACACTATCATCAGGCTTATTATTATAATTATATACAAAATAAAGTGACCACCCTGCAATTTTTACTCAGGCAAAGTAAGGAGTAGATTTTTAATTCCTCTTTTGTGTTACGATTTGACCGCATCCCAGATGCAGCTGGTTTGTACTCTCTGTTTATCAGTGGCTTTTGTCCAGCAAAGAAAAATGTTTCTGCTCACATCTTCCTCTTAAAACCTGCAGTAAGCTTCATCGTGTCCTCATACTTAAGGTCCTCCCCAACAAGCAGATTGAACAGAAATTCTGCATTTGGTCTGAACATAACAAGCTGCTGAACACCTTCCTCAAAACCCGAGGGACTTCTTCTTTGTACATATACCAGAATTCCTTGTATTGGTATCCATGAGTTAATACCTTTTTGCTTTTTCATTAACTTACATGCTACTGCAAGAGTTCTGTTTACATCTACATCCTGATGGCTCCACTATTTTGTCAGCTGGGGCTCTTAAATGAGAACATTTGTCGATTCAAAAATTAACGTAACCACATTACCTCATCTGAAGAAATTGGACTGTTGCAATTTTTTTTTCTAAAAGGGTATTTCCACATTGCAGTGGAAGGGGTTTGAGTCACATATAATATGACAGTCGTTAGTATTTCTCAAAGCACTTTACAAGATACCTTGTTTTGCAGGCGAAGAAACATAAGCTGTCTATGATTTTCTTCACATGGCAAAGGGCAAGCCAAGGCTGGAACCCAGGCGTCCTGAGCTGTGCCTTGCTTCACAGCTTTATTCTGCCATTCTTGCTGTTGCTAGCTAACTAGAAGACTCATGACTCAAACCTGCGTCTCCAGGCAAACCTTACCCTGACCAATCTTCCATTACTTCAGGTCAAATGTAGCATCGTGCGAGTGGAGGACTTCTGTGGACAACAGTCATGTGCAGTGATGACTGCCATGTGTGAACTGCGTTCCCTGGAGTATCCCTTACCTCCCCCCAAGATGCACAACATYGATCGGTGGCTATTTACTACATGATGCATGAATCTATACAGACACAGCTGGATGCCAGCTGCGCTTTGCATTTGTTCAGCTACCCAAGCACCTCCGGAGAGGTTTATCTGAGCTGCAAGGAACTCCAGTTAGCAGCAGCAGGCAGGTGCAGAGCCTCTAGAGCATAAAGTGGAAAGGAGAAGCCCTGAATCAGAGCTGATTATCTGAAGAGCCACGTTATTCCTGACTTTTGGATCATTCGAAAACATTTGAGATCGTTAATAATTCATTTGCAGATGTTGCAGAGCTCTAAATGTGGCTGATTAAATGCATTTGACGTTTCTCTTGAGAGAGGCTGTTATTCCAGGAAACCACTCAGTATCTGCAAACGTCTTGGAATTAGCGTACTCAAAATTATGGGTTCACTTACAATGTTTTCCCCTTGTAAAGAAAGAAAAGCGACCTCTGATTCCAAATGTAATGTACACTGGTGAATAACTATAGTACAATTATTTTAAATTCACTACAGCCACTCAGCAGATCTGCTATGTAATGACTAGCGGTCCAATGCAGAGAGTTCTGCCTTCCTTTGTTAAGACAAAAACCTGCAGACAATGAGCCATGCAGATCCTATGCGCTTGGGGGAGGAGAGCTAGAAAATGGTTGTTTGGCAACTCCCCAGCTGCTACAATTGCTGATCCGTGATATGCTTCCCAAAAACCTTCCTGGTGTCTGCCTAAAAATAGAGCCCCTGGCTTTATCCTGGCAGAAAAGCCAGCCTCTGACGGGGCGACTCGGTGGGAGTGCCACAAAGCAGCCAAGTTCTCTGGCAGAGCAGAATCCAGGACAGGCTCTAAAAGAAATAATGAGCTTTATACCACCTTTGTGGCTCCCTGATTATGTCACCAAATTTGAGTCCACCGGATTTGTTTGGCTTCATGCTTAAGAGAGTAAATATCTTCTGGTGTAGCTGTGGGGTGCATTTGGTACCACTCCATTTAAATGCTTAAATGAGAACTAAGCATTTATGCAAATTTGAGCATGTATTTTTCAAGTGGGTGACCAACATCAGGGCAGTTCTCCTAGTACTCTGCTTACAGCAGTCACCACCACTGGGGCATCTCATCTACTGGAGATKGTGGGATCCACCCCTGCCAGAACTTTGCTCAGGGTCACCTTGGTAAAGCCTTTTTGGGTTATTTTCCTCTTGCCCTAAGCTCACGCCAACACACAGAAGAGGAGGCAYGCTGCGCCTGTCTGTTGAGATCTCCAGGTGAAACACATGGTCGTTCTTTATTGTCTACTAAAACTCTTTCCAAATCCATACGTCCTTTAAATGGATCTCTTTTTCCCGCTCAAATTTTAGATTCCATTTAGATTCACATTGTAAATCTGTTGCCCCTAAATGCAAAAAGAAACCTCCCATCCCCACTTTTCTCTCTCCTCTTTGGCCTAAGAGAAGGTGTCAGACTGTTTGGATGAGATGCAACATATAATTTCTGCAAGGAACACATTTTCTACCATGGCTATGTGCTTTGCCACCTGCTAATAAATGTCATAGCAGAGCAACAAACCACTTAGACGCTACCAGTACTTGTACTCCCATATTAAGCATGTAAGAGCCAGGCCAGGAACACTATGTACAGACACAGAAAAGATAAAAATAAAGATAAATCATTAAATGGGATAAACCCAACATTCCTTGCTTGTCATTTGTGTGGCATAACAAGGGGAGACGTGTTAAACCCCTGCAAGTAAGTTTTGGGATGCAAATGTAATCTGACAGGAAAACAGTTTTCCGCAAGGTTAAATTTATTCCAACATAAAATCAATTGATTTTCTTCTTACAAACACGAGTGCAACAAGGTAGAAACTTTGCACTAGTGACTAGCACACTGAAGGAGACTAAGAAGAAAATTAAATCTGAAAATTTTACTCTGTATGTACATCTGCAACTAGCATGATATTCCACTAGTTAATTTAGACAACAGAAATGTTGTTACTGTACAAACTCACAAGTCCTTTAGTCTCATCCATGGCCCTGGACTTTGCCTTCCTAGGAGCAATAGTCAGGTTGAACTTTGTTTACATGTATTTTTGGCTTTCTAATGTCTACTTAAAAACTGCCAGCACCCCTGGCCCTCTCCTCACCGGAGTGCATGGTCTGAAGCCAGTGCCACCACAGTCACACAAACCTTCAGGGATGGCTGGGGCACAGTGGCCGCTTTAATGCCAAGAGGTTCTGTCTTCTGCACTCCTGAGCCTCCCCCTTGCAACAAAGGAGTTGTTTCTTCCAAAGGATCTTCAACTGCTGGGGAGAGCTCATGGATATTTTTGTTCTAGAAAAAAATTACTGCTGAAAATGCCACAACTATGAACAATTTAAAAAAAAATTGAAAGGAAATTTATCAAATCCTCAAACTTTATAATGTCTTTCTTACTTGTTACAAAAATACCGGTTTTGTTTTAGTTTTATGCTGTTTCTCCTCTGCTCCTTTTAGAGTCAGCATGTTGCGCTTTGCTGATCCTACGCAAGAGTTCAAAGCTACTGGCCGCTTCCCAATTTGGCAACACCTTTTACATCAGTCTTATTTATATCTGACACAATGCAGGTGAATCTAACAACTTCACATAATTCTGTACCGTATAGCGCTATGTGTTTCTATGCCAGTAAATTTTGTGATATCCCACATAACGAGGCCATATTTAAGCTGAAGATCATCCCCAGCCCAGAGAAGATGCAGGGGCAGGAATCAGAAACCCAGGAAAATCAGGAAGCCTCCACCACGGATAGCCCAATGTTCAGTGCCATCTTTGCAGCCCCATCTTCCCTGCCCTAGTGTGGGGAAAATCAGGGACTCCAGTGTAAATAATTTGAGACACATCGACAAACATATAGCTAAAACATATAGTTTAACATGTAGTTAAAAAAAATCACTTCACATGGGGAGCCACAGAGCAAGTCTGATTTTCTTCAGCGTTGCTTTGACCGTGAAGTTCCTTTAAGGTTAGCTTATCGTGCCCTCTGTGGAGCTGATTGCTGCTTCACGCATAGATGGCCACATCAGACTCCAGATCTCTCGGCTCCAAACTAAGATGCTATTTATAGATCCCCCTTAGCCCTCCCCGCCTGCCTTCCAAACAGGCTGAAGTATCAACTCTGAAAATACAAAACTCTGTTTAAGCACAGAGATGAGAACGGAGGGGATGTTAAGTAGTTTGGACATTAAAAATATGCCAAGATAAATTGTGGCAGGCAGATCGAGTCCCTGAGGAACAATATTTTGACAACAGCCTTCCAAGAAAATTCTGAAGTGTGATCAATATAATCAATACTATGCTCAAACACCTTTTCCCATCCATCCGATCTACAAGTAGACTGCCAGAAAATCAGATTAGCTTTATTTCATTAACCCTGCTAAGGGCAACATTTACATTTTTAACTTAATACTGGATGCTCACCAAAGTGCTCTYCAAAGCCAGGTGACGAATGAGGCTGGGGAGGCCTCCCATCCCTACCACTTGGCTACCATCACCTGCCACAGAGAGGATAAATGGTAATTGGCAGCCTGGCCATGCCACAGACTGATGGAGTTGTCTGGGGGAAACTGGACTGGCGACTGCCTGCAGGTCAGCAGGGGTGTTGCGGAGCCCGGTTTTCCTGGGCAACCTTAGGTGTTGGGGAGCCTTCTATCTTTGAGCTGACACCTCGGTGGTTACTTTCTTGGCTAAGTCATTTATTAATCAGGTTGTGTAATTTCCTTTTCTTCCATTTACCGTCCTCCTGGCTTAGCTCAGTGCATGACCCAGTAAGCCTAGCTTAATCGTCTTCATCATAAATTCTGAGTCTATTTCATTGCTGATAAAGTTCTTGCTGACCAGCTCCTACAGCTAAAATATCCAGAATGGAAAAAAAAGTGGGACTTCACCTTTGGATTCTGGATATTTTTAAAAATTAACTCCTGTGCTACAGCACCTTTCCAAAGCAGCAGCCAAAAGCAGCAGCAGACTGTTTTATAAATATATAAAGGATGCGACCTTTTAAAAAATATGTACTTTACATATCAAACTGCAAAGTTAGAGTAGAATTTAGTTATCCTATACCAAGACTGTTGGGACATTTGCCTTTTTCCTAAGGAAATGACTTTGTCTTGTAGCTCACCTTTTATAGTGCACAGTTTTCTGCCTGCGCAATTCATTATCCAGTACTTGATCTCCTCAATAGTCTAATGCTGATGTCCTTAGGAAATGAATTTTTTAATAGTCTTCCTGATGAATATGTGTTTTGTGGCACCTGAAAATAGATGTACTATGTTTCTAGGCTAGTTGCATATTTTACCTATTGAGTTGTACATTTCAGTGGCTGTGGCTTCCTATGTGTTGAGATGGAAAAATAATTTAAACGATCATTTGCCTGACAAGATATGATTACTTGTCCTCCTACATATCCTATGAGCACAAAGTTGGATTTGTAGCTTGCTCTTTTACTTTACATCTTTCAAAAGCCAAGGAACGG
Source organism: Phoebastria nigripes (assembly GCA_035582835.1). Classification (NCBI taxonomy): domain Eukaryota; kingdom Metazoa; phylum Chordata; class Aves; order Procellariiformes; family Diomedeidae; genus Phoebastria; species Phoebastria nigripes. Next base: position 38,823 of record JAYKAV010002804.1, read on the forward strand.
GGAATGCATTGCTTTATCAATTCTTGGTGGGTGAGCACAGGAATTGTAGCGTGTATGTATGTGTGTATATATATATATACACACACACTCATGTATATACACACACMCMCCCCCCTTATAAAAAAGGCTATTGGGATATACAAAACAGCAGGTGCTTTAGTTAAGCTGTTGCTACAGACAGGAAAAAAAAAAAAAGATGGAAAGTGAGCAAACAAGCCCCTGCTCAATATTCATGGGATAGGAATGAGGTGGGGGGGGACCTGTTCTGCCACCAGATCTGATTTGGGCAGCAGGAGATGGGTCTTCAGCTTGACTTGCTCACAAGGAAGGCACCAGCCCTGGATAATCAGTGCTTCCACTATTTATGCAGGTTTCTGGTAAAAGAAACTATAGCCAGGGATGCTATTCTCCTAAAAATATTATGACCTTTGGAAATGCAAAATAATTTGGCTGCCTAAAGCTGGGCATCTACATTAAACCAGCTCATCTTTCAAAGTCGCTATGCCTTGGCAAATCTAAGAAAATGTTGAAACCATTGGGCTTTGCGCTGTCTTTTCTTTATAAATAGACACATTCTGTACTGGGGTAATTTACCGCAGCTCTGCTGACTTCATTGAGCACAGAGCACATTGAGCCATCTTGACAAATATTTACATAGAGCCAGATTATCCTACAGGTCTATTCGTGTTTCAGTGTGTGACAAATGCACCTGCATCCAGCATCTCTGGTAAGCATCAGTCCCTGCCCAGGACAGCTCGCATCCTCCCCGTGCCCCAGCGAGCAGCAGGCAGTAGATGACCGGCATGGTGTGGGGACATGGCTGTGACAGGACCACCTTCCCTGACCCAAGTAAGAAAGCCAAAGCGGAAAATGTCTGAAGTCTCTGTGGAAAGATCAGACACAGCACAGTTTCACAGGGTGCACCCTAGGAACATGCTCGTGTGCCTCCTTGAAACCCATTAATGCACTCCATGAAGTGTTTATACACCTTGTGTAAACAGGTAGGGCCCAACTCTTCCATCTCCTGCAGGCCCTGTGCCATTCCCACTGAAGTCCCTGGGAGCTGGGCTGCCTCGGGACAAGCCTGGGGTCTTGGCTTGGGAACCTCACCCTTGGGTGCCGTGCAGGCGGGGAGCGCTCCYGGGGGATGAGAGTCGCTCCCAGCCGCGGTGGGCAAAGCTCCCTGCACCCTTCCCGGCCACGGGTCACTGCCTTTGGGCTGGCTCTGAAAGTTTTCTTTCTTCGCCAGCCTGATTAGCTTTGTGATTACCCAAGTCTGGGGAAAACAGAAGGTAGTGGCTGGGGCCACTTAAGGACAGATTTGCTTATAGCCAATCCATGTTACATTCTCCCCAGCACTTACGTGAATCGAAACATAAACAAAGTCACTCCAATTGAAAAAAMCCCAAACCCTTCATTTCACACAATGCAAATTTTTATACAGATCTTGAAGTTGTTTTTAAAGCTCTTCTATAAAAATGAAGTACAAGCTGAAGATAAGAACCGTCTCAAAATGAAATGAACTATATTCTCTTCTGAAAATTCCCTTTCTGTTTAGCTTCTGAAGGTTTTTTTTTTTTCAGGAATCTGCAGTCTGCTTTACTCAAAGGGGACTTTCATTTTTCAGGAAAAATAATATCTTGTTTCAAGAAAAGAAAAGATCATCCACCTCTTTTAACCTGGGAAGCAGAAAATAGGATCTTCTTTCCAGGTGTTTCTGTGGCTGACAGCATCTGTAACAGGGTTTCTGCATTCCTTCTTGCAAGAGAATTATTGAAGAATTAAATATCATACAAACATATTGAGATAGCACCACAGCCCAATGCAAAATATTCTACATCAAAAATAAAGTATCCTCTCGTCCAGGAAAGTCTTGTGATTCCAGGGAAGTCTGACAGGGATCATTGATGCTTACAGCATATAGCAGCTGTAGTTCTGTTCCCCAGAACAAGCCAGCTTGCTTTCTTCACCTGAGATTTGAAATTTGATATAATTTTCAATTTTGCAATGCTGGGAGAGCAGTTCAGCTGACTTTTAAAGTTCATTTCAAGAACAGAGTTCAATTTAGCAAGTAATTTGCAGAGACCATCCCCCTGATTGCAGTATGTTTTTCTGCCCATTGCAGAAAGCACAGAGAGAAGAGGAAGGCAGACAGTGGCATAGCGACCCCACATAATCCACTCTAACACAAAATGTGATTGTAAGTAGATATATTGAAGTGTTGAGATGCCAATTAGCTACTTTAATGCAAATTATTCTTTTATTTATAGGGTGGTTCTTCCTTAGGCCTGAAACTGCTGTAGCTCTGATGCTAGCACCGAGTCATGAGATAAATGAATCACAGAGCCAGATTACTGCGTCTGCAGGGAATGTTGTGTTCTTGAGTCTAACCTGATGCTATAGCACTTGCGGGAGATCTATGTGTGCATGCACGCATCTGTCAGATGAAGAAATTTCCAAGGGACGTTTTGGTGAAACATCTCCTGTGTGCTCGCAGGGCTGGAGGGCCGGGGGCTGTGCCTCATGTGAGCGGCTAGAGCTTTGGGTCCACCAAAGGGGTACGCATCCCTCCCCTTCTCTGCTCTTCCTGGCGAGCCCCGTAGGCCCCTTTCGGTGAGTTCACCCTTCCCGGGCACTTTAGTGTCTCCTCCAAGCCCAGAGGTGAATCCCAACTCATGGGGCAGGCAACACAGCAGGTTGGCAGGGCAAATGCCAAGTGTACCAACGTTACCAGAGGGACCCTGATCCATGATGCTTATCCGTCTGTTCCTGCTCTATCAGACTGGTCCCTGCGTTCCTGGCTCACTTTTAGAAAGCCAAGCCTGTAATTTAGCAAACAAGAGCCACCGAAGAGAAAACGGGCTGTGTTATCTTTAAAGAGAGACGGCTGGAGGCTTTCCAGAAAAATCTGGAGGTTTTTACTCGCTGTTGTTTTCTTCACAACACCCGAGCTGAAACCAAACCCACAGGGTCGGCTTCCTGCACCACCATGCGAGCTTTCCCGGCCGTGCTCCCCCGTGTCTCCTGGGAACACAAGCTCTTCTCGCCCACGACTTGGCAYCCCCAAGTGCTGTCCCCCCCTTTTCTGCATGGGCTTCTCACATATCCCACCTGCACTAGCCGCAACACCAGCCCTGGCTGGCCATGCTGGCAATTAGAAAACGACATCTGGGAGTCTGTTGGCTATTGCAAAGGATCCACGGCAGTCTGGGAGGGAAACAGGTCCACTGCTGGTCAGCTTGAACCCACAGTGCTGCAGTCCACGCTGACCTCAGAAAACAGTTAAGAGACCAGAGACTGAGCAAGAGATGATGCTATGCAACGTACACACAGGCAGAAATAGGCTGACTGGCTCTTGGCTGAGGTCATGTAACACAATAAATACAAAAATGGGATTATAACTGTATCAGACTTGGCTTTTTCTGTTCAGTTTCTAGGAGTGGAAATAGTAAAAGTACCTGCAAGTACTCTGGCCAATTAATTACCAAATGTTTCTGCGATATCTAAAGCAACTTCAGAGGTCCATAAGACAACTCACAAGTCCTTTTCTGGATGGGGTTCAGAGTATTTGCTGGTTTGGGGAAAATATTTTGATTTTATTACATTCTGGTTTCATCCTTTGCAGAGCTGTAGCAGGGTCCATTATCACTGTGCTCTGCTAATAAAAACCTACAGAGAAATTTACGGTGAAAATCTGACTGCATTGAGCTTAGTGGGAGTCCACCACCGCCGTCAGTATCTCCCAGACTTTGTCCTGGTCTTTAGAGACTACGTCTGTGAAATAGGTCCTGTCCCTAAGGCAAAGCTCTAAAGCTCCCTCCTGTTTCTAATACAGCTTTTTAATTGTGTGTTAAAATCTGTCTTAACTGGGCATTGGGTTCCTAACCCTTTCCACAGATCTAGAAAAGATTTCATTATGTTCCTACACTTGAAATAGAAAAATTGCTCAAGATTTCGCTAAAAACAACGTAGCTGTAACAGGACGCTTGTAGCTACCAAATGGGAGTTTATCTGATGACACAGACAGTCCCAGGACTGGCTCCTGGGAAGCTCTCTGCATGTAGGTAGGGAGCTATAGCTAAAGGAGGATCATTAGAAAGCAACAGAACTAAAAGCACCCAGCATATGTGGTCACCTCCAGAGACTCCAGGCAGCCATTTCCATCTCATGATGTTTTCCAGTGCGTGCAGAGGCAGGCTGGTGCCGTAGCAGTCCTGATGAGATATTGGCTCCTGTTGGCAGCACCAGCTGCGCCATTAGCCATTCACGCAGCCACAAGCAGAACGACTGAGGGAACTTAGGAGAGGCAGCAGCATAAACTGTTCTTCAATTTTCAATTTTGTTATCATCGTTCATCTGGTTTGCTTGCTTGTCTCATGTCTCCCAGGCCTGATCTTGAGAGCAATTTTTCTGCTGGGGTGATTTCCGTCTGCAGGACTATCTGCCTTTCGTAGGCTGATCGTACCAGTGGAAATGAAATTCTGTTGAAACGGATTCATTAAAAGAAGATTAGAAAGATTAGTTGAACTCTAACTGTTTTGTGCCTTCCTTGTTGAATGCAAAGACTTGTGCTACAAACAACAGAGCCAAGAGCCAGCCCTTCTCTGGAAGCGTACCATGTTGCTCCATCTATCAGCAGCTATCTACCGGTAAACGGATGATAGCTTCTGCAAGTTTCTGTTGCTGAACATTCACACACACACAGAAACAAGGACTTCTGTGGCAAGCAAGAAATACCAAACATGTACAGTGCAGCACTGCTTTGTTTCAGGAAGGCGGGCTCAGGGTGACCGCTCTCACCGGCAGAGCACACCAGACAAAGGGGACCTTCATTTTTAAAGCACTGAAGCTGTGCAATCACCAGTGATTGTTCCACGGCGTTAATGGAAAGACAGAGGTATTTCTAGCTTCCCTCCTCCAAGACTTTCAAAGCTGGTTTCCAGGAGTGCCTTAGCTACTCCCAGACGCTCTCTGAATTGCTCAGGCGATGGGTTTCCCACCCCGGGCTCTCTGAGAGCTTTCAGGACTGCCTGTGGTACTCGGCCATGTGTGATCGCTGTGACCTGTGTCTTCTCATCCACACACAAACCCATTAGCCGGAGGATCGAGCACCCTAACAGGAAAAAAGGGTTTTCCCTGACAGGGAGCCGGAGGAGCATAAGCACGGCCCCAGGCTGGGCGGAGGGAGGGTGATGTCTAGCAGTGCTTTGAAACAAGGGCAGGAAAAAGGGCTTATCACACCCGTGCTGCCCCACACATCCCCGCCTCTCCAGCCTAGCTCATGGGCTGCTCCTGCTGTGCCTGGCCAGCCTCACTGCCGCAGCACTTTCTGCCGCCTTCTTGTCCTGGGCAGGAGGAGGAAGGGCAGCCGGTCCCCAAGCTCAGCGACAGGAGAAGGGAACGGATGTTTCGGTGTTTGGGGACTGGGAGAGGCCAGGCCTAACCAGGAGCTACGGATCTCACAGGAAAAAAGTCCTCCCGACTGAATCATGTTTCTCTCGGCTGAACTGGAAACCGCTACCGCGTGGTTGATGCTAGACATCTTTTTAGAAACAGCTGCGATCTTCCCCCCTTGCATTTTCTGCTGCCTGCTTTTGTTTCCAGCTCGGGGGGGGGGGGGTGGGTGGGGGTGGGGGTGTGTGGAGCCAAACAAAACAACAGCAAAGAAAGAACAAAACCAAACTGCAGCAGGTTGGGAAGAGCAGAGGGAAGGCAGATCAGGAGCTCCTGTCCTTCCCGTCACAGAGCACATGAGCAGTCAATGACATTAAAAGCAGCAAACACAGAGCTGGTGTAAGGAAGTGCTGTTTCAAGGAACACATAATTAGACCAAGGAACGCAGTCCTGCGGATGGACATCCAGGGCAAGGACATAGCGAAATTTGAACAATTATCTGTATAACAAGAATAACAGAGTTTTCATAGTTAATGATCTTGTGTGTGTGGAAATGATGTAACATGGCATATTGCCCAGTTTAAGCCAGTCAGGATCAGGAGAAACCCTCTTAGAAATGCAGACTAGCCATAACAGCTAAAAGCAAGGCTCCCCAGGCCTGCCTGGGAGGTGCTTGGAGCTCCCCATTTGCTGAAGACCTGTTTGACCAGACGGACCCTGGGCCTGCTTTGCTGTAGCAACACGCTGCCCTTTTCCCCTTTACGTTCCCATTATACCTGCGGTGCATCGGGACGAGCACAGCAGTGGTCACGAACCCACCCCGCTCCGCAGCTCCCCTGCCTGTGCCGCACACCAGTGCCTCTGGCTGCCACCAGCACCTGGGTGCACCCGCCTTTGGGAAGGAGAACAAATCAGGGATGTTAAAACACTTAGGTGAGTATTTAGGAAATAGATTTCCTTACAGTATATGCAAACTCCATTTGCAGCTTGAGCACACAAGACTATTTATGAGAGGAATTTTACTACGGGCGATAATGAGCCAGTTTTCACCAAAGTGTAAATCTGCCGGGTGCTTGTAGAGGCTCACAGACTGTCAGAACACAGATCATCACTACTGAGTGCTCTGCTAATAGTGTAAACAGTGATGACATTTGGAGTATTGTTTAACTGAGGGAGGAGATTTAAGTCACTTCTACAGTATTATCTAATGGGGAGTAAACCTYGGCGGATTGTACATCACAACTCTGGCAGCAGTCTGTAATGTCTTTAAGCTACATCTTTAAATTATGAATAATGCCTATTAAAAAATCATAACTCTTAGTTGCGGTAAGCATCTCTGGGCGAAGACACTGTCAGAATAATTAGAGCCTAGATCATGAATGCAGTATCTGCCCTCATCCCGTGAACAGTTTGTAGGATCAGCGCACCCGTTATAATTGTTTATTGCACCTCTTAAAACCAACATGCTGCAAAGTGCTTCCCACCAACAATTTTTCCACTTCGGAAGTGAGTTGAGCCCCTTCTAAGTCTATAGCTGAGCATCTGAGAGTGTGAGAAATGAGTAGGATGTGCATTTTAAGAAAGTCCTTTGTAACTTTGAGAAAATTATTTTCTCTAGGCAAAGATTTACTTATCTTGTAGCAAGGTAACTTACTTTCAGACAATGTTATATGAGAACAACATCTCCTTTCTGTCCCTGTAGCCAAGGGGAAGCCCTCAGTCTGGTGTCCCTGAACCCACACTCATGTCTGTGCATTTATTTCTGCAGCAGTGCAAGAGGTGTGTGAAAGAAAGCCTCTGAGCAGTACCAGTTTGTGTGAAAATTTACTAAGATCCAGTTAGTTCAGCTTTCAAATTAAAGTGCAAACAACTCTCACATTGCTGAAGTCCATCATGGCGCATGTATCCGTAAATTTCAGTGAGAGCAGGAACACAGTGCATCCTTTTGTACAAGCTCATGCTGGTCCAGCACCTCTCCCCCGCGAGGCCAGGGAGCACGGAGGCTCCCCAGGCGCCGGGCAGAGACAGCCTCCTTCCAGCTGCTCACCGGCAGAGTCTGTGCAAACAGCGCAGAAGAGAGTGAGCTGAAGGCTGGTTAGATGGAGAGGCTTCTCTAGCGAAGTGGTATTACTGAAGAGCGTGTGGGGGCTCAGCTGGGTCCACAGTATGGTGGTGAGACCACTGGGGTAGGACACCGGAGAGATTCAGGCCTCTAAACCCAAATGTGCAATCTCACACCACGCGGCAGGGACACCAGCATGGTGGGGCAGGACCAAGGACTCGAGTGCGGGGATATTTCTTCTTGCAGAGAGTGTGTGGGACTTGCAGGCCATGGTGGCAAGTGGGAAAAGTACTGTGGCTCTGCTTACCCCTGCCTCCCTCTCCCTTGGCTGGGGGGGGCTGGAGGGCAGGCACAGTGGTGGTGCCAGTATTTCTCTTGTCACACAGACTGAAAACAGCAGCTGGCCTTAATGCAGGCTTTTTCTCTGAACACTTTTCTTCTACTCAGCTGCATAGAGGCCAACCACCATCCATGCATCACAGAGCAAGACAGAAACACTGAACAGAACTGCCAGGTCACTTACTTATTTAACCTCAAGAATTTTATCTTCTGACTCTGCCTCCATGAGGGAGGAGAGGAACAGCCTCCGGCCAGGTTAACGCTGTAAGTGAATTAGCAGCACTTTCCATAGGCTTGCAGAAGGAAAGAAAACCACCAAAGCCGTGCCACCTGAGGAGGGGAACTTCTGGCAGCTTAGCTTGAGCTTTCTGAAAGAGCAGGCAGGCTGCAGACAAGCAGAGCAGTCACAGAAAGTAGCTGATACCATTTTCTAATGAGTTTTTCTTCCCTGGCAAATGTAAAGCTTGTTAAAGGAGGAGACTGACAGTGCTGAGAAATAAAGGAGGAAGGGAAACAGCAGTAGCACGAGATTTCACATACCCTCTGTCAAGAAGCTCTCCTCAATCTCGGAAGCCCCGCTCCAGCGAAAGGGCTGTAAGTGGTAGTCCCATTTATACGGGGTTAGCTCCTGCCTGCAAGGGCTGTCCAGCTGCATGAAAGCCTGTCTCTAAAGCTGTACCCAGATCTGCCCATTTTCCATACATAACAGAATGTCTCATAAAACAATCACAGGACTGAGAGAGCTCGATCCAGCATACTGATGCTGGTTGGGCACACCACGCTCGCTGGAGGCTGAGGTCTCATGCAACGCTAGCTGTAGCACTGGAGGATTCCTCCTGCACTGAGCCCAGTCCCCTGCTGTCCCAGGCAGCCACTTCGTATAACCCCATTCATCAAACAATCAACCACCATGTCCTTGCAGTGAATTGCAAATGCAGTAGGCAGGCCTCAGATGGACCACAATGCTCCTCCAAAGTGGGATCGAACCCCAGCTGAATGTCTTGCCCACCATCTAGAGAGCCAAGTGTCCTTTTGTTCTCTCTTACCTGTTCCCAGGGACCCGCCACTGCCGACAGCACATGGTCCCATGTGCAGGAGCTCTGTCCCTCCCAGATTACCTCAACCTGGAACAAGAGTGAAATGCTTCTTGAGAAAAGGTATTGGGTGTTCAACCCTGGGAAGGTGTGGGAGAGCCAGGACCTGGTTAGCTGCCTCCTGCAGAGTGCTCCAAACACCAGACTGGCATGACCAAAGGCAACACTGGTGGTACCACCAGTACCTCAGAGCACTGAGGATGAGACATAAGTACCTCTGGGTTTCTGCAGCACACACAGAAAATAGACCAGCACCACTGTGGGACCATTCCAGGCTGCCGAGGAAGGTGTTCCACAGGTCTTAGGTATCGGTAGGCCTCAGGGATGCCAGGATTTTTGGGTGTCTCTCGTGTGTAGTCAGAGCCCCAGTTTGACCAGTGTATATTTTCCCAGGGCATTCAAGTCATGTTTGCCTCCCCACTCTCTACTTCAGCTAATGGGGCTATGCCTACAGGACAGCAAGAGTTTTTGGGGAGTCGCTGAATCTCTGCCTGTGTGACTGAAGTCTGCAGCTCATCATCCTACAAGAACACACCTATAAGGAGAATAACTCTCAATCATCATTTAATTTAATAGGTTGCATTTACCACAAACTACCAACATGAAAATGAGACAAACTGGCAAACACGCCAGCTGCACCTCCCACTCTGCACAGCATCCAAGATGGCCAGTCTTCCTTTCCAGAAGCTTATTTCCCCTGAAGAAGCCAGCTGCCGACAATGTCAAGCTCATCAGTTTTGAACATTAACTCTCTCTCTAATTCTCACTTTCTTGGTGGACCTTTGCCATAGAAACCTTCCTTAGCAACAGGGAGGCAGAGCAGCAGCGGCTCCAGCCAGAGGCACTAATGAGACAGCCCCAGTCCCTCTGCCTGGCACGTCACCTCGTGCCCTACCTCCCCAACTTACGTTTTCCAGCAAGGCATAACTAATAGGTGAGCATTTCCAGCAGAATCAGGGGGTGGGGCAGGAGGGAAACAGCTGCATTGGAAACCTATTTGGGACTACTTTGAAATCACCCTTCGCTTAAGTGCATATGGCCCGGTTTATGACCCAGCTCACCTGAGGGAATTTCTTGCAGCTGGACAGCCCTGGCATGCCAAGGATGATTTCTGGTGTTTGTGGCCATGGGCTTGGGGGGTGACAAGCGCAGCCAAGAGGAAAGTGGGGAGGGAATGAGACCTGGAGCATCTCAACRTGGGCTCAGGAGCCACTCTGCCTAAGCAAGAGAGAAACAAGCAGAATGGCTCAGGACACTGAAAACAGCCCTGTGAGCTTCATGGGGAAGGAATACCCTGACCACAGCCCCATCCTGTGCCATCATTCATGATGCTCACTGGCCAGCGGGCAATGGTCTCTGGCATATCTAAGTCTAGGGGTAGTACTGCTGTCAGTGATGCCCAGATGCTCTAGCTCTATTCCTACCGCCGATTTCTGCTGTATCTCCACTTAACTGCTATTTCTTTTACAAATTAGAAAAGCAGTATTTGCCTCTCTGATGGGAGGGAAGCTGTAAAGAGAAAATCAGTAGCATTTGTGATGTGCTGCGTGAGTAAAGGGGCAATCCCTCATCCCTGTACCACCACTGGTAGATGGTACGCAGAAATGCAGGCAAGAAACAGTCACTTCAAATTCCTAACCAAGTGGTGTCCAGGCTGTAAAAGAAGTGGTGAAGGATCAGGGACAGCATTGTTATTGCTTCTGTATCATCCTCCCCCCAGGTTTGTGCCTTTCTGTTCCAAATAGCTTTATTTTGACAGACAGATAAAGCAGGATGCGTGTTGCTCTGAATTTTCCACTTCTTTGGGGGAAATAGCTGACAGCTGCTCTGCAGACAGAGGTAAGTTGGCTCTGCCTGTGCTGCAAAGCAGGTCTGAAGTGGAAATATCTCACCAGGGGTGGTCAGCCCAGGTCCAGAGCCAAGCTTAAGCCAGTGCTACCTGCTTCCCTTGCGGAGCCTGCTTGTGTCCAGCCAGCTTGGAGGCCAAGTGTCCTAACAAAAAAGTTTCCCAGCTGCATCCTCTCTGAAGAGCCAGTACAAGGACATGCACATACAAGTATTGAGATGGGCGCTAACCACCACGGCCAGCTTGAGGAACCCATAACTTTATCTTTCCATTCTCTGACTCACCCTGTCACAAACACACCACGCAAGCACTGTGCTGCTACCAGCATTACACTGTGACTCACTGGTAAACCTGCACTGCTCTCACTTCCAATCCTCGCTGCCAGGTTTTCCATTATCTGCTCTGCTGCCTGTGGCATAATTATCTCGAGGAAGAGCCCCGGTGGCCTGCATCTCCAAACATCTCTCCTCTGCTTACCTGTCAGCACTAGGACATAATTAACTGCTAGCAGCTGACCTGAATTCACAAACCTGGCTTGTAGGGAATAGGGAACGACCAACTCACACAGCTTGTCCTGTTCAGTGGGAGCAAATACTTTTTATCATTATGGGTCGCAGAACCTGCAGAATTTTTATTACATATAAAATCACAATTAAGCAGGAAAACACTTTTCTGTTGTTTCTTTTTTTGTTTGTTTGCATTTTAACGTTTTCTAACTTTTATCCAGCAACATACATTTCTGCTCTAAGATGAGCAAGCATTTGTTTATGCCTCTGACCAAAACTCTGGCCCTGAGAGGTTTTAGATTAAAGCACATTCACTCAACACCCAATTGAAGAACCACAGGCTTGACTAAATGATTTATTGGGTATGTTTGATCTTGAAGACATTTGGAAACTTGATTATATCAAAGGCTGCAATTTATGAAGTCCGTTTTCTCCTAATGTAAAGACATGAATCTAAATTTTTAGATGAATGCTTACTGAATTAAATAAAGGAATCTAACGGCTTTTATTACACATGCAAGTATTCTCACATGGAGCTATGAGTAATTACACATAAAAAGTTCATGGAAAAATCAAACATGCTAAAGGTTAACTGTAATGTATCTTTCACCACCAAAAAGAGAAAGTTTCAAGATGTAGACTATTCTTGACATAAAGTCAAAAGTGAGTGTTTGTACCTAAGAAACAGGCCACCACCTAAGCAATAAGGATAAGATGCACAAGACTAGGCAGTGCCTAATTCCAGGAATCTGTTACTGGCACATGCTCAGGTAGCTCCGTTCAGGTGCAAGTAATTCAAGAAAATGGACCTGCCTTCAAATCTGGTTTATCCCCTGGGTCTCCATGTGCACGGCAGGTAACCCTAGCAGACCTTTGTTTCTGTGGAGGAAGGGAGCTCTGCAGAGCCACATGTGTCAGAGCCAGCGCTTGCTCTCGCGGGGAGTCAGGCAAAGGCGGCACATGGCAGAGACAGCTGAGCGCTTCGTTTTCTGCAGGCAGGAAAACTCCAGAGACCTGTTTTATGTACAGAATGAAAAAGCTGTAAATGTGATCCAACACAATGCCTATCCTTAGTGTGATCCAACACAATGCCTATCCTTAGTGTTTTATTCTGATCACAGCCTCCTGAAAATGCTTTGTTTTCTTTTTTTTCCAAGAAACATTAAAAAAATAAATGTGTTGCTTTCTATGAGTGTATTTGGAAACAATTTCTACCATTTTAATTCTGATAAAAGAAAAACACATTACTACTTTATTCCTTGTATTTTTGGCTCAAGGAAGGAATAATTCCTGGTTTGCGTATAAATTGGCAGGACAAAATGATCTCCCCCTCTGTGAGTTCTAGCTTTTCCTTTTATCTTCTAATTTTTTTCCTTCTCTGTCACTACTAAATTCTCCCAGTTTTCAGCTTGCAGGCACCTAAGGTATCAGCAATGGTATTTCCTCCTTCAGTATGCCAGCTGGAAAGAGCCGTATCTTCATGGGGGAATGCGAACAAGGTGCATTTTCCTCCATTCCCATTTATCTTGCAGGTGCCCTGTAGGAGCTCTGCAGAGGACAAGCTCTCGCAAGCAGATGGCTGAAAGCCTCCATGCAGGACAGGAGAGATCCCCTACTGCCTCTTCAGATCTCACACTCTTCTTAATCACAAAATAAGATGACCTTGGCCCTCTTAACCCATTTTTTTCTGCCACTGAATTAGGTTTCATAACTGGGTTCAAGCACTGATTTCCAATAGGAGGGCTGGGAAAATTCACAGCAACCTACAGCTTCTGTGCACGTGGCTCACACTTTCTCCACAGGCTGAGTACCAAATAAACAATTTAAATAGGATTTCAGTGGAAACCTGAGTAGCAGAAAGGAGGTAGAAAGAAAATGGGGTTCATGGATGCAACTGTTTATCCCTATTTATCTCTCAGTTCTGACACTTTGGAAAGGAGAGATGGAAATCACAGCTTGATTCATGGCAGCACTGATGGGGCTACGCAACGACTGGAGCACATATGCTGGATGGTGCTTACAGTGTCCCTTTTATGCATTAAACCTTGTGCTACATGGGAAATCTCACTCCTTGGAGATTTTGATAACTAGACAATCACACTATGTATATTTGCATGTACTAAACAAAAAATTTACACTGATGTCTGCCTGACTTCTTACTGTCCTCTGCATATCTATCCATCACTCACTTTCTCAGGTACCATTTTATTCAAAGACAGCTACAGTTGTTGTTGCACCTGCATGAAGCAGAGCAGCAAAGCAGCCAGGGCCCACATGCCATGGTGATGGCATCAGTGGAAGGGCCTGGAAAGAAGTCTGCCCTCTCAGCAAGAATTACTTGCTCCATAACAGCTCAAATCTGTCTGCTGCCATTCAGCACATCCAGCAAAGTCCGACAGCTTTTGCCATGCTAAAAGGACATAGGTTTGCAGGGAGAGGGGTGGTAGACATAGCCATGAGCTTCTGTTTTTTTAATCAGTGGTTAATCAGCAATTGAACTGAGCAGTTTGCTTTGGAAACTTCAGACAAAACCCAAAACTCCCCCCAAATCAAGTTGCTCTACTAAGTGCATTGGGGAGAACCTATTTTTATCTCTTAATTTTTTTAGAAGCTGTATTAAAAACTTCAACAGCCACATTACTCCAAACTGCTCTGGAGCTTTTCTAAAGAGCTGAGATGCCAGCACAGCTCTTCTGCAGCCTTCCCGGAGCGCTAAGGAAGCTCTGATCCCCTCACCACCCACTTGCCAGCCCTTAACCAGGCAACAGACAGCTCTGAGATAGAAAATCTTCCTTGCTAGCCAGGAGGCTTGCTGGGAGGTGAAAGTAAAACCGAAAGAGCACTTCAAAGTTGAGTCTGACTTCAAAGAGCCCTGCTGGGGGGACCTGCACCTGCAGCTTTTCATGTTTTTGTGCTATGTTTGACTGTTTATCATTAAACCATTCATTCAGCCAGCTCTGCACAATAAGCCCTTCAATGGATCTTAGGCTGAAAAGATTTCAGCCTGCAGAGATAAAAAGTTAAAATGTAATCTGTCTTTCTTAAAGAAAGCTTTGATATACCTTAAAATACCGTATTTTCAGAGGTAGTTACATATTCAAACTTTTTTCCTTCCTGTGGGCTTTTCAAGACTTAATAAATCTATGAGCTCTTATTGACCAAGCACAGCCAGTGCATATATTGGAGAATCTCGCAGGAGTTAGGATGAGAAAACAAGCTCTGACAATCTACTGCTGGAGCACCATGCGCAGGAGCACCATGCGCAGGGTCACACGGGAAAGCCTTCTCCTCACGCGTCTGTAAGACTAGGAAGCTCTAATCATAGAAATGTCTACAAAATTTTCAAGCAGACTGATTCTCAATGAATCAGTGAAACTTCTGATTTATACCATCAAGGACTTGGCTCAATCTCATTAGATTTCAAAAACTAAATTGAAATATGTAAAAAGCTTTCTTGGCTCTCTGCCCATCCTTGTTATATAGCCTCCATTACCATAGTATTGGAGTGCTTCATGATTTTTAACATATTTATGCTCACAGTACCGCACTGCGATGGAGAAAAGCTGGTTTCTTCCTTTTATAGGCTGGAAACTGAGGCATAGAGAGACTAAAGAGTCTGACCCATCAAAGAATACAGGACCCATAAGGACCAGGCTCCAAACACAAGACCCTCAAACTCACACCTTTAAGTGTTCCTGAAAACCTACTGAGTCCTTAGCCAAAAGCTTGTCTCAAATGCTTGGTGCCATCATCATACCTTCTGCGTACCTGAGTGCTGGAAAAATCACCCATCAGGTCAATGCTCAGGATAGAAAAGAAGTGAGATGCTCTGAAATTATGAAAGCAAGTCAAATCAGAGAATCCCATTTAGGCCAACAGGGCACATCCACATTACTTATCCTAACAAATAGGCCTCTCTGGACCATGCAGAAATCTGCTGACTTTCTCCCTCGGCATCAGCAGCACCCAGGCCAGCATAAGTCTATTGGAATATTTTAAACTTGCCTTACCTTCTCAGACACTTAGTGGGCAAAAGTAACAGAAAGTTATAGATGAAAGGGATATTATGTGGTTGTGTGACTGTCACATAATGGAGCACTCTTTCTGAGTAATTGCATAAAGAGCAA
Source organism: Phoebastria nigripes (assembly GCA_035582835.1). NCBI lineage: Eukaryota > Metazoa > Chordata > Aves > Procellariiformes > Diomedeidae > Phoebastria > Phoebastria nigripes. The sequence continues at coordinate 54,191 of JAYKAV010002804.1, forward strand.
TTTTGTGGGTTTTATTGAATAACTCAAGATAATTTAAACCTCCATAAAAGGATAGTGAAAATAAAAAATAACTCTTTTACAGGAAGACACCCCCTCACATAAACAATGCTAGAGGCACAACATTTATGAATGTATTTTAATTTTAACTTTTTCAGAAAACATTGCAACATTTTAAAAGGAAGGGATTTTGTTCAGACAGCCCAATTATTTATATCATAGCACACAACTTCTGAATGTTGTGCACATGATACATAGCCACATTCAGCATCCAAGTGTTATATATAACATAACGGAAAGGAAAAGCCCTGTTCCAAAAAATATTCCCAGCCACATAAGAGAAGGGGATAGGGGATAGAAAAAACTTCTTTGTGCATCAAGTCTGTCTCCTTGCTACTGTACTTACACCCACATCTCCTACCTCCACTCATACACTCACCAATTTAAAAATCAGACAGATTTTTGCCCCAGATACTCCTGATAGAGGGCTGTTGCAGAGCCACACCAGGGCTCTGCAATGGGCCTCATCAATGCCATCTAAAGAGCCAAAATGCAGAAGTTACATACAGTTACTTCTGGTTTTTGGAAGGGGAGCAATAGCATCAAGAGATTCAGCCATTTACCCTGGTTTACCCAGAATATCTGTGGCAGATCTGGAGAGTCAGTCTTGGACCTGCTGCCTCCCAGCCCTCTGCTTAGCCAAGTAATAACAGAAGTTATTAAACATGCCACTGAAGATGAAAGCACTGAAAACGTACCCCGAGCCACAGTGTCCAGATTTAGGGACTATTTGGTTCTCTGATTCGTTTTAGTTCCTTTAGTTTTCCCTTTTAAAGGAAAGATCAACATCACATCTTTCTCAAGGTGAGGATTTTGTGAGCAGTGCTATTGTTACTCTTGTTAAAGAAAAAATCCCAAGCAAATAATGACAAGCATAATTCAGTTCAGTTCTCACAAAAAATGAATACAGTGGCAGGGAGCCAGTTTCTGATCTCATTTGCACTGGGGCAAAGCCATAGCAACGGCACTGCTGAAGCGCAAGAGCAGCTCCTGCTGTACAGGAGCTGGGCAGCTGGCGCAGCCTCCCTGGGTAGCAGTTTGCAGCACGATGCAGACAGCCTCTCTCGGCAAACAGGAAAGATCTAGATTGCTACTTGGAAATAGCAGCAACATGTTTATGCATCAGAAAAAGATTTTCCTGTCTCATTTAGGCATTTTGCTGTTAAGCTTTTCAAGAAAATTCTAGAAAACCCAGGTTATGGTTTGATTTAGGCTTTGATTTTGTATTAGAAGGTTTCAGAAAAGTGTTTCCACGCTTTCTTAGGAAAGCAGGCCATGAGACACCAGAGTACTTACGCACTCGCTTCAGCGAGACTTTGCTGGGTGCTCGGGTGCAGAAGGATGCCAGGGTCAGGCCCCCAGCCCCTGCGCTCCCCAGCACAGCCACTTGGCTAAAGTCACCATACTGAGCCATCAGGGTACCCTGCAGACCAAGAGTGTTTTGTCTTGGGCAGTGACTGGTGTCAGCTGGGAGATGTTCTAGGGAGTGCGGCAGTGCTCAGTGCTGAGTCAGACCAAGGGGGAATGACTCACCCAGAAACGTCAACGAAAAACGATATTTCTTCTCTCCAGGCTGCCCTTGTGCCTGCTTTTCATCCTTAAGAGCAGGGTCGCTTTGCACCTTTCTAGATAGCAGCTGAACAGTTTTTAACAATACAGAGTTTCAAAATGCCATTCTTTCTTGATGCTTCTCTCGTAGCAAATGCTTTGTTTTGTGCCTGTGACACAAGACACCGTGTGCCATTGCAGCAGCAGAAAGTGCCGCAGGAGCCACAAAGAAGGCTAGATGTAAAACAGTGCCAGCTTTGGGACAGTAGGCTGGCTGCTGGAATGGCAGTCAGCCAACAGCACAGCCTGACTCCCACTTTTGCACAGCAAATGTCCATGCGCTTTGTCCCCTGCCATGCCTCTCCAAACCACTTAGTGACTTGCTGTTCGCTCTAGGTCTGAGGTGGGAAGACAGGGCAGGTCATTAAGTACCTGCAACCATTACGTGAATGTGTCTAATAGAACAAGTCGTTATTTTTCATACTTCACGCTTTCAAGAAATCAAGCTTGTGTATCACTGCAACAGAAGAAAGCACAAACACTCTCAAGAGACACAGATACTGTCATTAACTTGCCGTTCCCTGCCCCCTTGCTGAGCCCTGTAGCCTCTCAGTAGTCACTAAATGATGGGCTTACCTTTCAGGCTCTTTGCTCCTGAGACCTTGCACATACTTCCCTGTGTTTTAAAAGATGGAGCTCACATTCATCTGGGTCCATCCCCTCAATGCAAATCATCTTCCAGGCTTGTGAAGGTGCTAACTTCTTTCTGAATAGCCTCATTACATCAATATGTAGCATTTGTTCACATGTGTTTCCATCTACACAAACAAGGGGTACCATCTGCAATTACAGTAAGAACAGGAGAGCTACATAAGAAACAGAAAAACCAGGAACTGAAGAGGATATCTGTGTCACAAACAGGGCTGTAAATCATGGCTTCAGCCCTAAGCCTACCAAAAGAGTTGAAACACCTCATACACCCACACTAAGGTATCTATCTGACATCGTTTCATGACCCATTTTACTTGACAGGTCTGCAGAAAAATCTTTAATACTCAACAGTCAAGCTTAGGTCAGAGACTGAAGAGTAGGCGACTACAAGAAAGTTGACTCTAATTCAGGACCTAACGACATTTAGGTTAGAGACACCAAATGTCATGGCTTATTTGAGACAATCCCAAGAACTGGAAGCACGTCCTACCTTTCTGATGATACTGGGATGTTATTTTGCACCAGATTTTAGAGGTGGTGCAAGGAACAAGAAATTTGCCTGCATAATTTCATCCAGAACAGAAGAAAGAGCAAAACCCGGTCTCTCCATACAAGCTGTGGCCCTAGCATGTACTCATGCTCTATGGCACAAGAGACCTCTAATCTTTCCATCACAGCGCATGACTGGGCTTTCAGGGAATGTCCTCTTGGTCCCTGTGCTGACACTGAGAGTGTACCTAAGCCTAGTCAGTCAGGGGAGGGAGGAGAGAGCGTGCCATGCTTCTTGCATCCTCTTTTCTTTAGTCTGCTCTCCTTAATTTAGATAGACTTGCAAGAGTGCGCTCACTGTGGGTCACACCTACCCACCAACACATTGTTGGGATCCAAAGAGCTGTTAGTGACTTTGCATGGATTACAGCATTTTTCTTAGAGAAGACACAAATAGTTAACATTTTAATGGTATAATTAGCACCCATAAAAAACCTTCATTCTAAGAATAGTCACAAGAAACAGAAATATGGAGTAGAAGCTTATAAAATTTTATCAGTTTTGTCATCTCTTTGGAGAAAAACCTGCCTGCCAACTGGCCTCAATTTGTCCTTAAGTGTATAGTAAATGCTGGAAAGTAGATTTTCAGAACAGTTTTACTCCAGCCTCCTTAGAAATCTAAACAATTTCCCTTGCTCTCTCTTTGAACAGCAAAGCTGAAGTGTGAGACACCAGAGGTAAAAATTCTTTGGCTAATTAATCAATTAGCTAATTGCAAGTGGCTGCCATATCTGAGCATTTAAGTACAAAGCAGCAGCATTCAGTTACAAATAGAGCCAACCAGGGTACAGCATGTGCACATTTGCAGGATCTAAGAAGTTGATGAGTAGTAATAGGCACTAGAATTTGCACAGGTTCATTAAAAGCAAAATTTTGTGCAGATATAGGGTAGAATTTTGGGGGAAAAAACCCAGCTATGTGGACTTGTATTAACTAGAGGGCTGTTAGCCACAAAGAGCACATTTTGCAACCAAGAGTCAAAACTTAGATCCAAACTTACTGCACTCCCAAGCAGTGTCCTTTTGGTGCCACCCCTTGGTTGCATGCTGTGGGGCTGCCCCGTGATCCATCAGGCAAATAGATTATTGTCCAGGCTAGTGAAGAGCAGCTTGCCAGACAGCCCCAGTATGCAGCCCTTGCTCCAGCACAAGGCAAGGTTCTAGAGACAGTTACCTGCACAGCATCCCAACATCAATGGTTATCAGCCTGTGGTCCTTCGCTTCATTGATGCATTACACAGAGCCTGCATAGGTCAGTCAAGCCTGCCAATTTTTCTAGGTAGCCTAAAACTTAGGTACTCCATGTTCAGTATTGCAATGTACACATTCCCTTAGGTCCATAATCTTAATCACCCTTCTAATATTGTGCTGTTGATGTGGGATTTAGGTTTCTTTATCACTTTTGTTCTTATCTCTGCTGTTTGGAGTGTGTAAATGCTTTTGGATTGATCCAAGTCACTGTTCTTTTTCTTCACAGGCTAACACCCATCTTTATTCTATGCATCTCTCTCAAGAGAGGATTAGATGGTAGATTTCCCTGGCTTTTGCACAACAGTTAGGTAAACACAGAGAATATAAAAAAGCCATTCAGCTGAAATGGCTTACTTCTCCCTTCTTCCCATCACAACATGCATTTTCCTCAGGACACCATGTTTATAACCTACACGTCAGCCCTTGGTCCAGGCCTATGCTGAAAATAAGGTATGGCATAAGTGAACATGAGCTTCTCAGGACCCATACATCTGCTCATTCTCCCAGCCACAGAGGTACACACCCATATAGTAAGCAAAGCGTAGGTCTACACTGCTTGCCATTTGCATCTGTAAGTTAAGCAACATAGATCATCTTGAAAAGAAACCCAAATGGCAAAGAAATTAATTAATAAATCAGTCTCACTATGGTGGCATTGAATTCACAGCAAGAGAAGGAAGCTTTTGGGAAACAATTTATTTTGATAGTTAGGAAATAGTCTTTGATCCCACTGGGAAGCCTAAAAGATCAGCTGCAATTTATAGTTGAAGATGTTGTAATGAAGATAAGCCAATATACGGCAAGGTGTGAGGATATGATGGTAAAGCAGTAGACTGCGTTTTTAACAGCGTGCAAAGGAAATTTGTGGGAAGGGCTGATGGGGAGAGATTCAGAAGATTAGAACATGCAATTCAAGGCACTGGTAAAAAAGTAATAAGGAAACAACAGTAGTTATTTTTAACTCTTTGCTGTGTTTATGAGCTTTTAAGTAAGTGCTTTATAGACACTACTTCAAAAAAGGGCTTGGAAAGCTGCTTTGATTGCTGGAGTGCAAAAGATCACCTTAATTATTATCTCACCTCCAACTAAAGCTTAGACACTGTTTCAGAGGAAAGTGCTCAACCTATTCTGAGACATAAAACATCTCACCAAATCACCCAAAGTGGGACCGTTTCAAGCTATCATAAATTCTTGCAAAGATTTCCCAAGATGAAGAACTTGCCTGGGGAGAGGAAAGGCACCATGAATTTCCCTTTCTCTGGGACAGCCCTGCAAAAGGCTTTGACAGCATTTCCTAGGATGGGGTTCTTAGAAATTATATTGAGTATTGAACACAGCCCCTTCGTGGAGGGCTGATGCCACATTGCATGCTTACCACAATACCCTACTTTGGATAGCAAAATCACAGTCCTACACTGGAACAAACCCAGGCAGGAAATTAAGAATTTCATTGCTACCGGTAGATGTACATTATTATTAACCTTTCTCTGAAAATACCTGATCACCTATCATTATCTTAAATAATTCTGCAGTTTGAAAGAAGTCCAAATGTAGCTGAGGCAGTTAATTACCCACATGAAGTGAAGGAGCACAGTGTTCCTATGTAGTCTCCCATAGGGCTGAGGTGCTCAGTAACAAACTGGAACGGGAACTCATTGTTGGCTTTCTAAAAAAATCCCAAACTCTTCAGCTGAAAGTGAAGAGAGTCTGTGAGGAAAAAAGAAACACACAGAAAAACAATAGAAGAGTACTCTGCTGAAATTCAAATCTCTCACATTTGACTCTGCTTGAAGACAGTCATGTTTAAATGCACAGCTCATCAAGCACAAGTGTCTCATCCTGTATGGAGCACTGCGTTTTCCTCCTCCTGGCAATGTGTGGTTCTTCCATTGCAGAACCCTGCATTGCAAGATGGCCCTTTGTTCCCTTGTTTCATCTTGAGAAACAAAACAAAAAAAGTCATTTCCTTTAGGGACCTATTTTGTCACACAGATTTTGAGGCAAACCAAAAAATGCAGACTCACTCTAATTTAATTTGGTAAAATAGCGAATATGTGGGGGAGAAATAGACTGCTCCTTTTTGATACATGAGAATATAAGGAAAGGCAGGCTCAAACTAGAATGTCCTTGGCCAGCTCCAGATGTGAATATGTGCAGATTTCAAACAGTCTTTTAAGTGGGATTCTTGGCTAAGCTCACTAGAAACACAAGGGCAACCATGAAGGTCCAGGGGAGAGGCAAACTTTTTAAAATTCTCTAGACAGGAAAGGTGTCAAAGGCAACATCTTAACTTATTAAGCAGGGTAAAGATTTCATCCAACAAATAGGAACCTTATATGACACACTCCCGTTTTGTCTACCACACAGATGTTCTTCTTATCTCCCTAAGTAACTGAGAAATCAAACCAGCAGATAACTTCCGCTCTGACGTGCCAAATCCCCATGAATGTAAGAGCGTTAAATTCCACAACACCACAGCTGCAGTCAACAGAGTTAGAGCTCTTAATAGGAGGAAACAGAACATAAATTGTAGCTGGCTTTTAGGCTTTCCACAGATCCAAAAGCACGGATGCCTTACGTTCATTGCAATAGGAATGGTATGACTTTTTCTTTCAGAAAGCTGAGGGGGTTTTTTTGCACTGTTACCACATAATGGTGTTGATATTTGCTCAGATCTTAAGCTTCAAGGCAAGTTATCTTCAGAGATATACGCTATTAGTCCAGGAAAGATAGTGATTTAATTTAAAATCACATTTTCTCTCTGTCATTCCCTTTCCTTCCAATACAGTATTTGTCCACAAAAGTGCACTTCCCAAAGGGTCAGATTAACATCAGGCCAACACCTTAACTAGCCAACATTAGTTAATTTCAATGCATGCATATCACTCTAGACCCGCTGGGAAACCAGTCCAATAATACGCCTCTATCCAACTTAGACTGATGAAAGCACAGTTTGACCTTAAATATATATATATTTCTTCCTATTACTAGAAATCTTGTGGCTCTGTAGGAAAGAGAGTAAACATCGCAGCGTTATTAAATTTCTACCTCAAGGTACAACTGTGAAGAATGGGTACTTAGCAACCAGAAACAGAGGAGCACAAGATGTTCCATCCTAATGGCGCATTTTGCAATGAAATACAAAAGCTCACATCAACCTGTAACATCTAGGCCAACGCAACTGATCTCCACAAACAGCTCCAAACTTGTAATCGACAGGAAATGACCAGATTTAAAAGTCTAACATGTCTGACAAATGTAACTCAGCCCCCCAAATTCCTTGACATTTGTCTCCTTACCATCACCATCTTTTCCAATTGGATTTAAATGAGTAATCTCAGTTTTAAAAGGTTGGTTCGGTATTTATGTTGGTTATTAAGGTCGAGGAGTCAAGAGATGAGAACGCTAATTTCGACAAGCAGATTGCCTGACATTTGAACAAGATTGAAAATTCCATCAATATGGCACATTTTTCTTAGCAAAAAGTTCATGTGATTTCTCAGGCATTAATCAGCAGAAGTCAATCCTGAAAGATGAAGAAATGACAACCACCTGGCTGCTCTACACCATGTCATCCAGTCTCACCGGACTGTTCATGCAAACGGGAGTTACAGATTACATAGCAGAAGACAAATCCAGCATGTTCTCCTGTAGAGACCTCAGATCTGATTGGGAAAACTGTATGGGAATCTACTTAATGGAGGGGATGAATTCAGGGATGCAGCTAAATGGCCAGTCACTAGAAGCCGCCGCACAGGCACAGGAGAAGGAGCAAATGGGTTGGGGGTCAGAGGAACCTGCTGCAACAAGCTGTATCCATGTCTTCACTATGGCGACATGAGATAGGCAAAAGGAGGGACAATTCTGGTCCCTGGACACTGGGACACCACACATCTAATGAACGCAACCAGGTGTCAGAGGCTGCGTGCTGTAAGACCAACCCAAGTTTCTGCCTATTGCCAGAACAGGGCACACGAAGCGGTCTAGGCATCGGGACATGTTAGTGTCGGCTGAACTTCAGATCTCTAGCTGTAGCTTTTCCAAGCTTTGCTCAGCTCTCAGAATATCCTTCCTCTCCTCCTTCGCTTACAGCGGGTGTGAACCCTGCCTTTTTTTCCCCCGTTTCGGAACCACATCAAACTAAAACACACTGAGAATCTTTTTGGCTTGGCAGGAGATTGGGAAATACACCCCTAAGTATGTATCATTCAAATGGTTATTTAATGAGTCTACTGACTTGTGTGGAGGCTGCAGTCAGAGGAAATAAAGGCTTTTAAGGCATCTTCCTGATTGTTCAATAAATAGACGTATAAGACCACGACAGTTCCTTCTCTAAGAAGGATGTCTGGGTAACATTGTGATGCTGGGAATCACATGTAAGCCAGCCAGCTCTTCAGCTGCACTGCAAACAACGAGCAAACAGGGAATGTCAGGGAGGGAAATAAATCAGACACATAGAAGAGAATAATCTCAGGGTGAAGCCTATTAGTCCTTTTAGAGACTTAAGTTGAAAAAAGAAAGTCTTTGAAATTACTCCAGAGTTTCATGCATATGTGAAAAGTTGAGGACTACTGCACTCTTTTGCTTCAAGAACATTTTTCCTTTCCAAGATCCCCCAAGAAATGTATACGGTGTTGAAAAAACATTCAGCTAACCTGCATCACCAGCACATAAAACAGAGGAAGGAAAAAAAACCTATGGAAAAAACAAACAAACAAAACCCCAAACAAAACAGTTTTAAACTGCTGATTAATTACCAGAAATTATTCCCTTCAGTATACTAGCTGCACAGTCTCTCTCTGCTATTTGTAAAGAGTTGTGACTTTTTTTCAATTTCTTAATGTGTGATAAAATTTTTTGCTATGATTTATGGAAAGTATGTTAGCCTAGAGGTCCTTTGAGTGATGAAACATGAGATACACGCTGCATTGCTGCTGTGTCCTGCTTCCGATGTTCAGCACTGTCACATAGCCCTGAGGACAGTTTATCATCTCCCTGTGGGCAGCTCAGAAAGACCTGCTGGCTTGGGAAAAAAATACCTCTATTGTCCACCAATTACTGGCTGGTTTTGTTGGTTAGAGCCGCCTTCTCATGTGCTCTCCAGATAGTTGTTTTGTAATGTGTTACTAAAGACAAATAAAGACTGGGGCCCCTTAGAGTTTCGTCCTTCCTCTGGAGCTCCATGTGAGTTTAAAAGGAATGGAAGTAGCATTGCATACACCCCCCCATGTATATATAAATTCCAGGGAAAGGAAGGTTACATGCGTATGCTAATTGAGTCAATGCTCAATTATTGGCCATGCCTGAGGTTTCTCTGTTTTCCAGGAGTTTATAATTTTTTTGTCCAAGAGCAGAATTTGGTTAAATTTTACCGAAATACAACAGAATAATTGCAAATGAAGACTGAATATGGTTGCCTCAACTTGTCCGCTGAATCTACTAACACCTTCAGAAAACTTCAGGGGGAAAAAAATACAGGAAGTGCAAAAGAAGTTGATTTTAATTAAGAAACAATAATCTGTTTTGTAATAATTGAATTTAAAATATCTATATTGGTCCATTTCCATACGTCCTTGTTGCATTTGTGGGATTTATGAGCTCCCTCTCGTGGCCACGTTAACAATTATGGGCTGGTTTTTTCCAGTCCAGCACTTGCTGTAGATTAATGGGYGACACGAAAGGGCAGTTTATTGTTCTCTGAAGCAGGAATTGATTTTAATCTCCTCGGTAGCTAAATGAGTCACCCGAGCTCCTGCTGAATCACCTGTCACAACCGGTGGTAGATGTTTCTTTGCTGCCTCAGGGCATACAGGAGATGAGCAGTAGTCATACACGGTGCCTTAAGGAGGCAGGGTAAGGGAGGTGCTCCAGCTGGTGGGCTCCTACATCTCCAGATGGGTATGGCAAGTGCTACTTTGGGTGCTAATGTCTGCGCTGCTTCTCAGGACAGGCTAAGAGCAGGATGCCCTCCGAAAAGTGTGAGCTGCCCTTACGGCACGTGATTTCAAGGCTGCTCCAGAGACGGTGTGTGGCACACCACCAGCCAAGGGTGGACAAGCACTGTGCTGCCGACCCCAGCAGAGCCCCAGCCCAAGCTCTCTTCCCCACACACCTCCAGACTCGATCATAAAATCATAGAATCATTAAGGTTGGAAAAGACCTCTAAGATCATCGAGTCCAACCGTCAACCCAACACCACCAAGCCCCACTAAACCATGTCCCTAAGTGCCTCATCTACACGTCTTTTAAATACTTCCAGGGATGATGACTCCACCACTTCCCTGGGCAGCCTGTTCCAATGCTTAACCACTCTTTCAGTAAAGAAATTTTTCCTAATGTCCAACCTAAACCTCCCCTGGCGCAACTTGAGGCCATTTCCTCTCGTCCTATCGCTAGTTACTTGGCAGAAGAGACCAACACCCACCTCGCTGTAACCTCCTTTCAGGTAGTTGTAGAGAGCGATAAGGTCTCCCCTGAGCCTCCTCTTCTCCAGACTAAACAGTCCCAGTTCCCTCAGC